>JAJSOF020000023.1:3374034-3379034 GCA_025594305.2 Periplaneta americana | reverse complement strand
TATTTATTCATTTATTTATTTATTGGTTTATTAATGTATTTTATTCTTTCATTTATTTATTTACTTATGTATTTATTTGTCTGTCTTGCTTCTTTATTTATTTATTTATTTATTGATGCACTTATTTATTTATTCATTTATTTATTTATTGGTTTATTAATGTATTTTATTCTTTCATTTATTTATTTACTTATGTATTTATTTGTCTGTCTTGCTTCTTTATTTATTTATTTATTTATTGATGCACTTATTTATTTATTCATTTATTTATTTATTGGTTTATTAATGTATTTTATTCTTTCATTTATTTATTTACTTATGTATTTATTTGTCTGTCTTGCTTCTTTATTTATTTATTTATTTATTGATGCACTTATTTATTTATTCATTTATTTATTTATTGGTTTATTAATGTATTTTATTCTTTCATTTATTTATTTACTTATGTATTTATTTGTCTGTCTTGCTTATTTATTTATTTATTTATTTATTTATTGATGCACTTATCTATTTATTCATTTATTTATTTATTGGTTTATTAATGTATTTTATTCTTTCATTTATTTATTTACTTATGTATTTATTTGTCTGTCTTGCTTCTTTATTTATTTATTTATTTATTGATGCACTTATTTATTTATTCATTTATTTATTTATTGGTTTATTAATGTATTTTATTCTTTCATTTATTTATTTACTTATGTATTTATTTGTCTGTCTTGCTTCTTTATTTATTTATTTATTTATTGATGCACTTATCTATTTATTCATTTATTTATTTATTGGTTTATTAATGTATTTTATTCTTTCATTTATTTATTTACTTATGTATTTATTTGTCTGTCTTGCTTCTTTATTTATTTATTTATTTATTGATGCACTTATCTATTTATTCATTTATTTATTGGTTTATTAATGTATTTTATTCTTTCATTTATTTATTTACTTATGTATTTATTTGTCTGTCTTGCTTCTTTATTTATTTATTTATTTATTGATGCACTTATTTATTTATTCATTTATTTATTGGTTTATTAATGTATTTTATTCTTTCATTTATTTATTTACTTATGTATTTATTTGTCTGTCTTGCTTCTTTATTTATTTATTTATTTATAGATGCACTTCTTTATTTATTCATTTATTTATTTATTGGTTTATTAATGTATTTTATTCTTTCATTTATTTATTTACTTAAGTGTTTATTTAATTGCTTGTCTTGATTCCTTATTTATGTGTTTATTTATTTCTTTATTCATTTATTCAATTAGTTATTCATTTACTCATATATTTATATATTTATTTAATTACTCACTAATTTACTCGTTAATTGATTAATTAATTAATTATTTTTTGATTTGCTTACTTAGTTTTACTTATTCATACATTTCATTTCTTGGCATATTTATTTATTTATTTATTTATTTATTTATTTATTTATTTATTTATTTATTTATTTATTTATTTATTTATTTATTTATTTATTTATTTATTTATTTATTTATTTATTTATTTATTGTATTTTATAGATAGATAAGTTCTGGGAAATAAAATTTATTTGTATTAACATTGTAAAAGATTCACTTTTTATAATGAATTTGCTCCTCGCGTTATATCTAAGTGAATGAGCATTGACTTTCTCCTACATCGACGGAGCAGTGTATTTGTTCCATTATTTTTAAACTTAAATTTCGACCCATATTCTTGTATTTTACCAAAAGTTACTCATTTTTATTGGACGTATAAAATTTCATATATCATCTCTGAAAAATTTCACATAAAATCACAGTCTAGTATGTACAGTCGCGAAGCTCAATACGTAGTAAATATGCAAACATTAGATAGTTGCTCACCACTAGGATCGCTAATATCGCCTCATTACAGGCAATGCAAAATAGTACAGTCACAGTCTATTGTTTCTAGCAGCCTCAAAACTCAAGCTTCGTGACTGTATATAGTAGACTGTGATAAAATCTTGTGTTGTATTTCTTAATTCCATTTACTCGTATATTTTACAATCTAAATTTTTATGATCTGGTTAATAAAATTGTTTGAACAATTAATTGCATAAGCAAAATGAATTTCATTTGTTGTTACTAATATTCTTCCTATAGGCCTATTATTTTTAATCTGTTTAGCGATTTCATTTAACTGAACTCAATACTATCACAGATGTTTTCTTTTTCAGTGTCATAAATTGTGCTACGCTAACAGAACTGGAATGGTAAGGATTTCGTTTTATTTTTACTACTATCCACAAAGATTTATTTAAAAATCTGTTATCTATAATATTATTAACGAGTGTAATTGCCAATGAATATACCCCGAAGTTGAACGGAGAAAGTTTTCCCTTCATCGTATTACTAATCAAATCAATATAACGACTCATTTATGAAATTAATTGGTGAGAATTTATTGCAATAACATGTCGTCACTTAAGTGAAGTATTTTCTAGTTTGCTCCATTTTATCAACAGTAATCTCACAAGACGTTTTGATTTATCTAGAGAAAATCAAAACTCGAGTGGGATTTAATTGGCTATTACACGATTAGAAGAAAGTATGTAAAGATTAGAAGTAACGAAGTACTCCAATACAATAAAATATTAATTGACTTACGAAATACAACTGTCTTCAAATGTATTATTGTACCATCTCAACATTACAAATATTACGCTAGATGCTTTCTAGATGGCAGTAGTGAGCAATGCCTTCTCGTCGAGAATTCTCGATCTATACATGATGGCAATGTTACTAGTCAAGAAGGCTTTGTTGATTCAGTTTCATTTTTATTAAGACAGTTGCATTCCACTTCAATTATCCGAATCCCAGTAATCAACGTCACTTGATAGATGATTTTCAATAAATCTTAATATTAAACAATCTCTGATACGTGACTATCCATAATATCATATAGCAGAAGCTATAACATAACCTAACTAATATACACAAGTGTTAGAAAAGTTTTAATTAACGACGATGACATAAAAATAAACATGAATAATTTTAAAAGGAATAATTATTGAATGCACAATTTTCAAATTTAAATGTGGTTGGTGGTTCAATTGATGTTATATTGGACGTGTGCGTAATAGAAGTGGAACTCGTTGATTTAGGCCTACATGGTGTATTCAACTTATTCAGGATTTCCGAATGAATAATTTTAAAAGGAATAATTATTGAATGTACAATTTTCAAATTTGAATGTGGTTGGTGGTTCAATTGATGTTATATTGGACGTGTGCGTAATAGAAGTGGAACTCGTTGATTTAGGCCTACATGGTGTATTCAATTTATTGAGGATTTCCGAATGGTGTTCTTCATTTATTTGTAAATCGGATTTCAGAAGATGCATAAGTATGAGCAGTGATTTTTATTAATTCTTGTTCTTGAATACCAATGCGAGTCATATTTGAAACTGCTGTGCATCGATTGGAGTGGTTTGTAACTCTATATATATATATATATATATATATATATATATATATATATATGTATATATATATATATATATATTTTTTTGACGTCCAGACCAGCGCAGTTTCAAATGTTGGCAAACAATTTTCAAATTTGAATGTGGTTGGTGGTTCAATTGATGTTATATTGGACGTGTGCGTAATAGAAGTGGAACTCGTTGATTTAGGCCTACATGGTGTATTCAATTTATTGAGGATTTCCGAATGGTGTTCTTCATTTATTTGTAAATCGGATTTCAGAAGATGCATAAGTATGAGCAGTGATTTTTATTAATTCTTGTTCTTGAATACCAATGCGAGTCATATTTGAAACTGCTGTGCATCGATTGGAGTGGTTTGTAATTCTATATATATATATATATATATATATATTTTTTTTTTTTTGACGTCCAGACCAGCGCAGTTTCAAATGTTGGCAAACAAAGAAACAAATGCTAGGGACGCGATAAAATTAAACAAATGCTAGGGACGCGATAAAATTGTGCGATAAGCAGCCATGATTGGTTGAAATACGTCCTTCGTACCGTTTTATTGGTCAAAAGTAGTATGACGTAGTAAGAGTGTAATAGTCACTAAAATACTTGACCTATGTAGTCCTACGTGAAAAGTTTTTGGTTCGTCCTTTACTACTGACCTAATGTCCAGAAAAATGTTCGTTTGAGGATTGTGTGCTTGATATATAGGATTATTCAAAAGTAAATTACATTTTGAAATAGATATAACATTTCTTAGAATTAACGTATACACAAAATGGTAACACATTTGTATGTATCGAACAATGGGATTTATCACATTCATTTGTTTTGGTTAACATGGTAACAGATTTAGTTTATAATGTGCCAAAAGTAAATTTACTTCTTATTCAATTTTAAATCACTATCATTGACTGTGTTTTAAAATTGTTTTGACTTTACCTCCCCATATTTGTACACCAGTTAAGCGATTGTTACGTAACAAGTTTGGCGATCGCATAATAAGCAGACATTTCCTAACACCTGGCCAGCGCGTTCCCCTGATATCAATCCAGCTGATTTTTGGCTATGTGGTTATTTAAGAGACCGAGTTTTTTTTAACTAATCCTACGATTATCGACGAACTAAAATGTGTAATTTCGCAACAGGTTGAAACTTCCACCAGATATACTAGTAAATGCTGTTCACAGCATAGAAGAAAGATTGTTGCTTCTTTTTTTTTTTTAGTAGGTTATTTTACGACGCTTTATCAACATCTAGGTTCTTTAGCGTCTGAATGAGATGAAGGTGATAATACCGGTGAAATGAGTTCGGGGTCCAACACCGAAAGTTACCCAGCATTTGCTCATATTGGGTTGAGGGAAAACCCCGGAAAAAACCTCAACCAGATAACTTTCCCCGACCGGGAATCGAACCCGGGCCACCTGGTTTCGCGGCTAGACGTGCTGTTACTCCACAGGTGTGGACTGTTGCTTCTTGAAGGACAAAATGACGAACATATTCAAGATTTAAACTGAAATCAAAAACCCCACATCTTTATGAGTGTGTGTTTT
>JAJSOF020000023.1:3125000-3373934 GCA_025594305.2 Periplaneta americana | reverse complement strand
ATGCAAGATTTATATTTAATATTAATTAATAGGCTATATTTACGCAGTGAAGACCACGTTCAAAACGGCGCACCATGTAGACACAAAGTACTTACGCATCTTAATTGAACGTACCTTTTAAACTTGATTCTATTCTTCCCAGATTGCACGCATACGCAATAGGAATATTGAACTGTGTAGATGCAGCTTTAGTTCCGTTACACACTACAGCGAGAATGCGTTTGTCGAGCTATAAAAAATGCTTTCGTGTAGCACTGATTGTAAGTAACGGTCGAAACAAGGCACAGCTGACATTGGTCCTGCTTCCACAGGTAGGCCTAACGTAACCTATAAAATTGTAGCCTATAACATTTGTATTGAAATTAAACAATTAATAGACGTTCAAATTTATGTAACATCATCGCATATCAAACTCAAAGACCTTGCATAGTAATAATGTCTTTGATCAAACTGCCTTTCGTATGGCGTAATAAAATTCGTGTTTTAATTAGGCCTATCTATACAGAGATGGCTTCACTGTGTAGCAACATGTCTCGCTGTGAATACATAAGCATTGGTATATAGCTGTCCCCACTGTTACTGTTAAATTAAATTATGATTGCAGCAGATAATGAAAATGTATTTGTTATAATAATAAGAGAAAAGTGCAATACATGTAATTAACAATGTTAAACCTGTATTTCGCTTTTCGCAATTGGCATAACTGAATAACAACATCGAATTTCTTTATTGCAATAATCGATATTCATCTACGAGTATTTCAACTTCACAATGTCTGAATAGGTTAAGTATTCGTTAATATACAATTATTAACATTTTGTGATCGAATTTTAGGGATATATTATTTAAATTTTTATTTTATTCACGAAATAGTCCTAATAAATGTCACTCGAGGTCTGAGATTTCCCAGATAAATCCACGAGCGAAGCGAGTTGGTTTTATCGGCAGATCTCAGATCTCTCGTGACATTACTACTGACTATTTCGTTTATATGACGTCATTCCATTTTCGGCCAATGAAATGTAATGCAATTTTGAATTCCAACCAATCATAGTCATACTTCGCGATACTTTCTGCAGCTCGATTTATCACTATCAATTTATCGCATGGTGTTTTTTTTTTGTTTAGTCAGTGTCGCCAACTGTTTCCACGTAAATCGATGAGCATGAATCCATTGTACTAAATAAAATGCGAAATCCTACTTCCACATCCACTTTTTCATCTTTTAATTCCATGTCCATTGTATCTGAAGAAAATACCACTACTTCATAACAATTGTTCATTTAATTAATGTATCAATTAAGTTATTTGTAATTATACTATACGTGCGTACTGGCTTTTAAGGAACCCGGAGGTTCATTGCCGCCCTCACATAAGCCCGCCATTGGTCCCTATCCTGAGCAAGATTAATCCAGTCTCTATCATCATATCCCACCTCCCTCAAATCCATTTTAATATTATGTAATTATACTATAAAAGGTTTAAATTAAATTATGATTACAGCAGATACTGGAAAAATATATAATAATAATAATAATAATAATAATAATAATAATAATAATAATAATAATAATAATAATAGTAATAATAATAGTAATAGTAATAATAATAATAATAATAATAAGAAGAAGAAGAAGAAGAAGAAGAAGAAGAAGAAGAAAAAAGCGCAGTACATATAGCCTAATTAACAATTTAAACCTCTATTTCGCTTTTCGCAATTGGCATTACTGAATAACATTCAATTTCTTTATTGCAGTAATCGATATTCATCTATTTCGACTTCACACCTGTGGAGTAACGGTTAGCGCGTCTGGCCGCGAAACCAGGTGGCCCGGGTTCGATTCCCGGTAGGGGCAAGTTACCTAGTTGAGGCTTTTTCCGGGGTTTTCCCTCAACCCAATGTATGAGTAAATGCTGGGTAACTTTCGGTGTTGGACCCCGGACTCATTTCACCGGCATTATCACCTTCATATCATTCAGACGCTAAATAACCTAGATGTTGATAAAGCGTCGTAAAATAACCTACTAAAATAAAATATTCATAAATATACAATTATTAACATTTTGTGAGGGAATTTTAGAGATATATTGTTTACATTTTTATTTTATTCACGAAATAGTCCTAATAAATGTCACTCGAGGTCTGAGATTTCCCAAATAAATCCACGAGCTTGGATTTATCGGCGAATCTCAGACCTCTTGTGACATTCCTATAGATATATTTTTAACAGAGTTACACTTCATTGAGCTATTAGGTTGCTTTCAATGTTACCTCTTCCTTGGAGTATGTCTCATTATTATGGAAGAAAATATCTTTCAAAATATGTGGTATTCTTTCTGGAAAATAAATCTGAAAAATCTTTAATTTGAATTTATAATGAAATTAGTTTGCAGCATTTGCTGCACAAGTCACTAGTTGTGATTATATATGCATTTGTCGTTGAGCTCGTATAAATGGCTGTATGAAACAGGTGTCAAATCAATTTTAACTCTCCTACTTCCTCCGAAGTTGATATTCAGAATAAAACAAAGGCCATCAATAGGATAAATAATGCCATAATATTCTTTCCATAGTAAGGATTGTACATAAGATGGATACTCAAAGAAGAGGGTTTTTTTTTTGCTAGCAAAATTTGAATCTGTGACTCGTGTACGTGAGAGTCATAGTGTGTGTAACAGAGAACTCCTACAAAAAATAACATTCGTCTTTGGAATATTTTGTTCACCTTAGCGAAATGACCCTGAAGTTAATGTGCGATGTGCCTTGCCAAAGATCGCGAGATTGGCGAACGTGGCTTATTTTTTTGTGACAACTGATTTCTACCCATAAAATGGAAGTGATATACCGTATGTTTTGTGGGGATCGTAGTGATTTAGTATTCCCATAAGAACCAAGTATAAAAATAAATATAAATAAATTTATCAGTGGGCCATGTTTAGAAATCAGCAGGCTCTGAAAATTGATAAAACAAGAGAACGTCATTTATGGTTGCTAAGTCAAAGTTGATGTTCTATTATTTTACAAACTAAATCATTTCTAAATATGGGCCACCGACTAAGTTATTTCTTCATTTTTTTATACATAGGTTTCTTATAGCAATGTTCTATACTTAGAGAAACTCACGGTATTTTAGAAGCAATATTGGAGTACATATAATGAGGTTTCACGAGAGAGTTTAATTGAGAGAAAAGGAAAGCAAAGCGCTGTAAAAAGTTGCAATCAGAATTACGTTTCATTCAAATTCACTTCCTGTCAATATATGAACATGTTAGTAAAAATATTATCATGTCCTCGACACATAGGAAATGACGTCATGGATACGGGATACTATTCCCGACTATAAAAGAAAACACACAAATAAGTCATGCATTAAATTATGTTTGTAATAAAATTGAGATGCTTGATGAATACATTTGAAAAAATGTTTCCTATCATGTGACCATCCAGCATTGATGTAACATTAGAAAGAAGTGTCATTTTATACTACAGATCAGAAATAGAGATCTGTTAAAGCAATTTTCTAATCAAATTACATCGTTTGGATTTTAATCTGAAATGAATATATTTTTATAAAATAACTTCAACTTTTGTAGTATTAAAATATTTTATTCTGATTCTTCTAATATATACATATATTTTTTTTTTATATAGAAAGTAGCATTGTTTCGAAGATTTCTTTATTACTGAAAGATAGAAATAAATTCCTGTTTGTTCAAATTTATACAGTAGGCTTAGCATTAAAAATTTTTTCTGTTTTGTCATATTCACCTACCAATTCGAGCTCAATTTTTTAACTATACATATTTACTGGCTTTTAAGGAACCCGGAGGTTCATTGCCGCCCTCACATAAGCCCGCCATCGGTCCCTATCCTGAGCAAGATTAATCCAGTCCCTACCATCATATCCCACCTCCCTCAAATCCATTTTAATATTATCTTCCCATTTACGTCTCGATCTCCCCAAAGGTCTTTTACCTCCGGCCTTCCAAGTAACACTCTATATGCATTTCTGGATTCGCCCATACGTGCTACATGTCCTGCCCATCTCAAACGTCTGGATTTAATGTTCCTAATTATGTCAGGTGAAGAATACAATACGTGCAGTTCTGTGTTGTGTAACTTTCTCCATTCTCCTGTACTTCATCTCTCTTAGCCCCAAATATTTTCCTAAGCACCTTATTCTCAAACACCCTTAACCTATGTTCCTCTCTCAAAGTGAGAGTCCAAGTTTCACAACCATAAAGAACAACCGGTAATATAACTGTTTTATAAATTCTAACTTTCAGATTTTTTGACAGCATACTGGATGATAAAAGTTTCTCAACCGAATAATAACAGGCATTTCCCACATTTATTCTGTGTTTAATTTCCTCCCGAGTATCGTTTATATAGCCCTACATGAACTATACGTACTACCAAAAGTATGATAAGATATTTATACGTGTAATAATGTTTGGTTTATCCAATTTCCAATATTTGAATAGTTCAATTCAAAATATTTTAGAAACTCCTCATGGACATAATTTCGAGTTAAGTTTTGTGAATTCCATTGCAAAGTTGTGTCCACATTTCCAAAATTTCCCCCGCTAATTGTGTTCCGTTCCTTCTCTAGTTGAAGATTATTACGTACGATGTGTTTAGAAATGATTTGCCTAGCTAATATCCTATGCTTCGTTCGTCCAATCTCCACGCTTATCTTGAAGTTGGGTGGTCTGAAGCGTTCTACCCCCACCCCACTTCAAGATAAACTTGAAATGTGACCTCTGCGATTGGTAGAATAGCGATTGTACTTCTCTCACTCACTGTCGGCAATGTTTACTCCAGGATACACTAATTCATTAAAGTGGACATATCTCTGCCAATTTTAAAAAAAATATAACCTCTTCGACATTTTACCCTTAAAAACATATTTTTTAAATTTTTGGGACATAATTTTAATATTGGATTTCAAAATTATAAGATAAACGATTACATTTTAAGAACGAATATTAGAGGTACCTTTATAGAAAAGGGATATTTTTCAAAATAACAAATTTCTATTACAGTACAGCAGTGGTTGCCAAACACCACAAAATTGTGACGTAATAGAAATGCAACCCGCACACCACTATCGTAGGGAGAGGGATGGAGTTCGTATCTCCTCAGGTAATGCAGTGAATGACAGTGCAGAGACGGACTGTGACCAAAAAACAAAAACAATATAATATTCTTCTACTTATTAACTACACACACTTTTTCCGTTTTAATTTTTACCCTCCTAATCATTATTTTTGTATTATTAATAAAATAAAATATATTTTCTTATTTACCATAAAAAGCGTTTACTTTAAATCAGTATATATTTGAAATTAGAAAAACATACCAGGCTGGTCACGAAGTTGTAAATTACACTACATACTTAAAAAAACTCGAAGTAATTTACCCCGATTATGACATAGGAGCAGATACTTTTTATTGTTCGTTTATTAATGAAATATTCAAGTTACAGGTAAGGGCGTGGTATCTTTATATCAAGAAGAATAATGACAACGTACATTGTTCTTTTATATTCCATTTAAAATTTTAGAACAAATTAGGTATCTCATATTTTTGCAATCTGCACAAAAGAAATACTTTAGTCCCATGCTCTTTAAAATTAAGTTTTTACTTACTATCTGTTTGGAAAAGACATCGAAACATATTATCCTGCACACTTGTAACATTATATGCGTACGTCCGCTGCTGATAAATGTCTTTACTTACATCAAAGTGAAGGCTGTAAACAGAGAGTGGGGATATGATGCCATGGTTACAATTGAGTGGAGGCAGGGGCATGGGTCGCGACACAGCTTTTGGCGATCACTGCAGTACAGTGTAAAATTTCCCTATAGCCTAAAGAAAGTGTGTTCCAATTGATATCAAGTACGAAGCATTAAGATTTCTGATGATATGTAACATTATACTGTTTATGAGTATAGAGCAAATAACTGAAGTTACAGGAAATTGCAATCAAATGTTAGTGTAATTTAGGAACCCTGTGCACCGTAGCTTCAAGCATATCGTTACAGCACCTGACAAAGCCATAAAAGAGCGTTACATTTTATGTAATATATTTTTCACGTATAAAAGAATATTTTAAACATTATATTTAATTTACTGGTTTTCCACCATACTTAACTATCCTTTCCCTTGAAAACCTTGTGAAACAGAGCTTTAAAAATAACACAACAGCAGCTGAGAAGGGCATAAATTGCGGATTGAATTATAGTTGTAATATATTTTGTGCTAGATTGTGCGTATTTGCTTGGTTTCCGCACAAAACCAATCCGCGGAAAGTCTAAAATTCCACATTTAGTATTCCCAACCTAACAATTTCCCTCTTCTTACCGCTTAAGTGACATATTGATTTTACTGCTTTAGGCTTTTAACATACAAACGATTAGGGAAAACACGGAAATTTTACTTGAAGCAAGTAGAGCGATCGGTTTGGAAGTAAATCCCGAAAAGACAAAGTATATGATTATGTCTCGTGACCAGAATATTGTACGAAATGGAAATATAAAAATTGGAGATTTATCCTTCGAAGAGGTGGAAAAATTCAAATATCTTGGAGCAACAGTAACAAATATAAATGACACTCGGGAGGAAATTAAACGCAGAATAAATATGGGAAATGCGTGTTATTATTCGGTTGAGAAGCTCTTATCATCCAGTCTGCTGTCGAAAAATCTGAAAGTTAGAATTTATAAAACAGTTATATTACCGGTTCTTCTGTATGATTGTGAAACTTGGACTCTCACTTTGAGAGAGGAACATAGGTTCAGGGTGTTTGAGAATAAGGTACTAAGGAAAATATTTGGGGCTAAGCGGGATGAAGTTACAGGAGAATGGAGGAAGTTACAGGAGAATGGAGAAAGTTACACAACACAGAACTGCACGCATTGTATTCTTCGCCTGACATAATTAGGAACATTAAATCCAGACGTTTGAGATGGGCAGGGCATGTAGCACGTATGGGCGAATCCAGAAATGCATATAGAGTGTTAGTTGGGAGACCGGAGGGAGAAAGACCTTTAGGAAGGCCGAGACGTAGATGGGAGGATAATATTAAAATGGATTTGAGGGAGGTGGGGTATGATGATAGAGACTGGATTAATCTTGCACAGGATAGGGACCGCTGGCGGGCTTATGTGAGGGCGGCAATGAACCTTCGGGTTCCTTAAAAGCCATTTGTAAGTAAGTAAGGCTTTTAACATATTATTTTTAGAGACATTCAATATAGTAATAATTATAAATTGGAAACTTACCACTGCAATTTCACCTAAATTGCGCTGTTAATTATTGTTTTTAAATATTTGCAAAAATTAAGTAAACTCTACAACTCCACTAAAGTTACTGCATTCGTGATGCAAGTAACATTAAGGAAGCCGTGAAAACATCAACAAGATTCCAGACTCATCATACACGGGGGGGGGAAGACAGACGTATATCACGGCCTGCTGGAGTATAGTAAACACAGAAAACATTTTAAAGCAACAATGTTGAAGATAGATATTTTTGTTTTGCACATTTGCCGTCATTGAACAGAAACCAAGATGGATATATCATTGCAACTAATTAGAAATTTCTCTTTCAGGTATGTAATAAACGATCTTCGCACAAAATAAAGTACGATACACGAGCGGTATGTTTTCTTTCAATTCTCGGAAATTAAAAAAGCTCAACTACGTTTCGCTTTTTGAGACTTTTCCTCGAACATGAAAACTTCAACATACCGCTCTTGTAACGCATATTACAATTTCACATATCGAAGTGTATTTTGAAGCATTTTTTTTCTATAATTCACTGGTTTTCGGCCATATTTTAACCATCCTCTTCCCGTAAATGAAGTATTTGAAAATAAAATATAGGCTTCGTTTTTTAACTTTCACAGGAAGGTTATTCAAATTGTTATTATTACTAACTGAAAGCAATAGTTAGGGAAGTAGTGAAAAAGACATCACTTCTCTCTAAAATGTAACTACCTGTAAATTCTTTTTGTATGGCATTGAGGACACGGAAAACATATACAGAGTGAACCGGAAGTAACGTCATTAATTTCATGTGTTTATTACTTGAGATATTTAAAAAAAATTAATACAATGCTCCTCGGTTTTGCTTTCCTTTCGGAATAAAAATTGTTTTGCGAAATCCGTTGATTTAATTCCCAGTATCCTCAGGCTATTTAAGAGAGCTATGTATTGTGACAATAAATAATTGCAAAAATTTAGTTTTGTCCTTTAAATATGCAGAAATTTGATTCGATATTTCGTTCAGCAAAAAGGAATTTTACAATGCTACATTTATTCGGAACAAATTTCTGCATATTTAAAAGAGAAAACTAAAATTCTTTCAATAATTTATTATCATAATACACTGCTCTCTTAAACTGACTGAGCATATTGGGCTTTCCCGAAATAAGCAATTAATTATTTCATATGAAATAAGTTTTATCTCGAAAAGGAAGTAAAAACGAGCAAAACTGTATTAAATTATTTTGTTTGAAGTATGTGAAAAAGAGCCTGATATTGACATTACTTACGTTTTACTGTGTATACACAACAATAAAACGTATATTTTTTACTTACTGGCTTTAAAGGAACCCGGAGGTTAATTACCGCCCTAATATAAGCCCGCCATTGGTCCCTATCCTGAGCAAAATTAATCCATTCTCTATCATCATATCCCATCTCCCTCAAATCCATTTGAATATTATCTTCCCATCTACGTCTCGGCCTCCCTAAAGGTCTTTTTCCCTCCGGCCTCCCAACTAACACTCTATAGGCCTATGCATTTCTGGATTCGCCCATACGTGCTACATGCCCTGCCCATCTCAAACGTCTGGATTTAATGTTCCTAATTATGTCAGGTGAAGAATACAATGCGTGCAGTTCTGTGTTGTGTAACTTTCTCCATTCTCCTGTAATTTCATCCTTCTTAGCCCCAAATATTTTCCTAAGAATCTTATTCTCAAACACCCGTAGTCTCTGTTCCTCTCTCAAAATGAGAGTCCAAGTTTCACAACCATACAAAACAACCGGTAATATAACTGTTTTATAAATTATAACTTTCAGATTTTTCGACAGCAGACTGGATGATAAAAGCTTCTCAACCGAATAATAACAGGCATTTCCCATATTTATTCTGTGTTTAATTTCCTCCCGAGTATCATTTATATTTGTCAATGTTCCTCCAAGATATTTGAACTTCTCCACCTCTTCAAAAGATAAATTTCCAATTTTTATATTTCCATTTCGTACAATATTCTGGTCACGAGACATAATCATATACTTTGTTTTTTTCGGGATTTACTTCCAAATCTATCTCTTTACTTGCTTCCAGTAAAATTCTCGTGTTTTCCCTAATCGTTTGTGGATTTTCTCCTAACATATTCACGTCATCCGCATAGACAAGCAGCTGATGTAACCCGTTCAATTCCAAACCCTCTCTGTTATCCTGGACTTTCCTAATGGCATACTCTAGAGCAAAGTTAAATATGATAACCTATCACTGATAAATTCGACCTTTTTCACTGCTGATTTTATTCTTTTATACGTATATTTCTTTACCTAGCTTAAATTGAAGTAACAATTTTATGAACAGATTTAAGAAGTCAATATTTACATCCCAGTATCCAAGGGTACAAACGACCCTACTCTTAATAGCAGTCCTTGTTCTGCATAAATACTCGAATCCTTGACGGTTTAGATATCATCCGTTTGTACTTCCGATGTGTGGTTGATATCGGACAAACTTGCGTAACTTTTGATATTAGTGATGCTTCAACAATTCCGCAGCCGGACTTTGTAGATATAATGCTATTGGTTGCAGGAGAGCCTGTGTAGTAGTAACGCTGAAGATTCAACTGCACAAATCACGGGTACCATGGTTACATATCTGACTTTCGCTTTTGTTCTAGCATTTCAGCTTGTGAACGCAACTCCTGGTAAGAATATGTTAATTACTCTTTTAGAGGAAAAGTTCTTATATGAAATTTCATAAGAATGTGTAATTTAATATAATATTAATACTCGATCGCAACGCGATAACACGCTAGAAATTCCACTTCACACATCATCTCTGTATTCCTCATCTTTCACTGTTGCTACCTCTCGTCACTGGAACTCTCTGCCGCCTGAAGTCAAGGGCTGCCGAACATTGAAATCTTTCAAATCCAAGTTAGAAAATTATCTTATGACGAGTTGCCAACTAACTATTATGACAAGTGTTGTATTGCATGTTTCCACGTATTCACATGTTCTAGAGATATTTAACTTATTTTATATTTTGTTTTCATATTTTCCGATAATGGTATAACTATAATGTGATAAGTTCAGCTATATATAATCATAATTTTCCTTACTGTGTGTACTTAAAAATATTGTATTCATTGTATGCTTTGTACTGCACTATTTTATTACTAATTACTATTATTATTATTATTATTATTATTATTATTATTATTATTAGTATTATTCTTATTTATTATTATTATTATTATTATTATTATTATTATTATTATTATTATCAATAATTGTGTTATTTTTATACTTTGTATGTCTCATTTATTTTGACCTGCTGTTCACATTTTATTATGCTTTTTCCTTTCTTTCTGTATGTTATATATTATGTCTGATTTCTACTTACTTGTTGTTCACATTTTATTATTATTATCTTATTCAGTTTTGTATATAAAATTGTAGTGTACTTTGTAAATTTGTAGTGTTTTTTGTAACGCAGTTTTATTCCTGTTTGAGTGTTAGAGAAGGCCGTATGGCCTTAACTCTGCCAGGTTAAATAAATTATCATTATTATTATTATTATTATTATTATTATTATTATTATTATTATTATTATTATTATTATTATTATTATAACCATTTAAAACATTATTCCTCTCTAATCTTCAGAAATGTATTTCTATATAGTATGGAGAAAATATGCAAATCTCAGATCAATTTAATTTTATTTATCCTGTGTAAGAAGCATCTTCATAACGTTATGTAGAAAACAACTTTCAAGAAACATTTCTTAGTCTTCAAGGAATAAATCTTCGTTATCATATTGAGACGTAGGATGCAAATTCGAGACCAATGAACTCAAGTTTCAAAATTTATTCTTTTTCTTCTCTTATAATGCAGCTGGTATGAGTTCTCGAAATTCTCCTGAAATTTTCATTCATTTATTTATTTATTTACTTATTTACTTACTTATTTATCTATTTATTTACTTATTTACTTATCCATTTATTTATTTACTTATTTACTTACTTATTTATTTACTTACTTATTTACTTACTCATTTATTTATCTATTTATTTATTTACTTATTTACTTACTGATTTATTTATCTATTTATTCATTTATTTACTTATTTACTACCTTATTTATTTATTTACTTATTTATTTAATTATTTACTTATTTATTTATTTATTTATTTATTTATTTATTTATTTACTTACTTACGTACTTATTTGCTTACTTCTTTATTTATCTATTTATTTATTTACTTATTTACTTATTTATTTATTTATTTACTTACTTAGTTACTTATTTGCTTACTTATTTATTTATCTATTTATTTATTTACTTATTTATTTATTTACTTACCTACTTAGTTACTTATTTACTTACGTACTTATTTGCTTACTTATTTATCTATTTATTTCTTTACTTATTTATTTATTTATTCTGGTGTAGTTAAGGCCATCAAGCCTTCTCTTCCACAACACCATCTATGGCAATGTTCAGATATTTCACATTGATTTTTTGTTCATAAATAACTTAAATGGTATCATTCAAGAGTGTTATAAATTGAAAAACTAATTCAAATTTTAAAATGTATTTCCAAATTATCTCTCAATGATGTAGCCTATATGTAATATTGTGTGTTCATTTCTTTCAGCAGCCCTGTCACCAAATGAAGGGAGCAAAGTTGTAAACCCTGACAATGTACTAACTGCATCATCTGAACTTGACGGCCAGAATTTCAAACACCAGGACAATATCCAAGACACGCATAATTTGGACATTCCCACATGGACAGAAAAACATCCCAAATTGGAACGAAGTGGAGAAACAGATGCAATTCAACCACTTGGAGGTAAAAGTTTGTCAAGACGATCCAGTGTTCATGAGCCCGTTGGCAAGGAATCGAAAAAGGTAAACTATGTGAATTCACACGTTATGCACTCCACCTTGCATGCAGCACTAAACGTGTCGTCGAGCAAGAGTCAGCATTTGATAGAAAAACGTCAAAATCATTTGAGAGACGATCGCGTGGGACCAAGCTTGTCACATGCCGACAAACAGTCTTCAAGGAAAAGTGTTTTGCATGAAGCAGAGGAAGGACATTACAGAGAAACAAACAGTGACGTTAATAAGAGAGAGAATAAAAGAAGAATGAGTACTAGAAGTGTTGGACCAGCGGTGGTGGAAAACATGAAGAACAAACCTCAAGCTTTGACATTAGACTCGGGCGACAACAAAAAGGAAGAAATCAAAAACTGCTTCGGAAACTTTTTTAGCTGGCTATTTGGTGGTGGGAGAAATGGGGGAGGGAGTGGAAGAGGCAATGGAGGTGGAAACGGTGGAGGAAACGGAGGAGGTGAGGAAGCCAGTGAGAGAGTTCGAAATGGAAGAACGGGATACAGTCAAACACGAAAGGGAGGCAGAGGAAGCGGAGGGGGAAGTGGTGCAAGAAGCAGAAGCGGTGGAGAAAGTGGTGGAGGAAGAGGAAGTGTAGGAACAGGTGGTAGAGGAAGTGGTGGAGGAAGTTCTGGAGGACGAGGAACTGGAGGAGCAGGTGATGGAGGAAGAGGAAGCGGAAGAACAGGTGGTAATGGAAGTGGTGGAGGAAGTTCTGGAGGACGAGGAAATGGAGGAGCAGCTGATGGAGGAAGAGGAAGCGGAGGAACAGGTGGTAGAGGAAGTGGTGGAGGAAGAGGAAGTGGTGGAGAAGCAGGTGGTGGAGGAAGAGGAAGTGCAGGAACAGGTGGTAGAGGAGGTGGTGGAGGAAGTTCTGGAGGACGAGGAAATGGAGGAGTGGGTGATGGAGGAAGAGGAAGCGGAGGAACAGGTGGTAGAGGAAGTGGTGGAGGAAGTTCTGGAGGACGAGGAAATGGAGGAGGAGGAAGTGGTGGAGGAAGAGGAAGTGGAGGAGCAGGTGATGGAGGTAGAGGAAGTGAAGGAACAAGTGGTAGAGGCAGTGGTGAAGGAAGTTCTGGAGGACGAGGAAATGGAGCAGCAGGTGATGGAGGAAGAGGAAGTGGAGGAACAGGTGCTAGAGGAAGTGGTGGAGGAAGAGGAAGTGGAGGAGAGGTGATGGAGGAAGTGTAGGAGCAGGTGATGGAGGAAGAGGAAACGGAAGATAGGGTAATGGCGGAATTAGGGGTAGAGGAAATGAGAAAGAAGCAAGAACAGGTAGTGGAAGTGCAAGAAGGGAGGAGATAAGCAATTCCACAGATAGCGCTAACATAATGAAGCTGACTTAAAAGGTCAAATTAGAGGCAACTACAGTGAAGAGTACAGTGGTACAGGCGTTGACCATTTGCACATTAAATTATCCTCCAATCTCTAATTATTTTTACCTGAACGGAAAACGTCTAACATTTACACTAGGAAGTCACTTTCTGGTTTTGACAAACGCCACGTACGAACATAGCCTCACCAAGCTGCATACGTCATCATAACAATGCGGCCTGTGGAAGATGATTTACGTAGGCATGTGTTAAAGTTAGTAGATACTAAGCACTTTCCACCAAATGTAGTTACTACGAATATAGTCTTCTCTTAATGAACCTCTGCAAAAGAAATTACGTAATAATCATAGAATATTTTTAACGAATTTAAACATAGGTTGCATAACAGTGTAATGAGTGGAGATCGTTTACTTCTATCAAGGTCTAAAAAGAATTTAAAAGTAACACTGACAGCATGAAAGCGCATGATAATTAAATATGTTAGTACAAGAATGCTAAATATTTTTAAGTGTATTAACATTATGGCCACTAACACAGTGGCGCCCTGAGTGGAGTCGTATGGCAAGTTGTTAAATGTTACAATCACGAACAAACTTCTTTGACTTTTTTTGTGTTTCAAGAACAGATCTTCCTGATGGAGAAATAGTTTCTGGGATATAACAAACATACGAGACTCATATAGTATAACTACATCTTATTCTGGGCACTTCAAGCCTCCACGATATGTGCTTAGTATTAAAGAATTCCCTTCAATTACAACATCCGTAGTAGTGAGAAATATTTACATAGGCTACTAGAAGACATTCCCATTCATTCTTAGATCAGTCCTATCATATTGTAGTAATGGCTACTGCTCGTTTATAAATTTAACATTTCTTTGTTTCTCTAGTACAGCTTGTCCAAGTCAAGTCTGTGAGTGGGGATATCGGGATGGAATGTAGAGGCAAAACACAGTTGTCACATAGGTCACTTGGCGCTCATATTTCAACGTGTGCACATCGTTTAAAATATACTACGGAGTGCAAGCATTTTTTGTCCTTGTCTTCATATAGAGGCAACAGTTACGCTCCCTCTCCCCTCATGCAACTTTCTCTCCTACGCCCACGCTTGCCTATCAGAATGCCAAACCTCACTGTCAAGCAGAAGTAGAAGTACAGTCTATTTCAAAGCGTCTTAAATTGTTACCGTTCTATGAACTGAAGCTCAGTAGGAAAACTTTGCTGTCATATGAGACTGTACTGGTCTCCTCTCGTTACCGCCTTCTTTCACTACAGAACTGCCTCCAACTTCCCCTCTCGGCTCGCAGACTTAACTTGGTCGAGCTGTAGATTTATCATTAACTTCTTTAAAATGTTCTCCAAGTATCTTTTATTTTCTTTTATTCTCTGGTAGTAGTTTGACAAGTTGGTGTAAACAATACGTAGTTGGTCTACACTGCAGGGTCGCTTCATATATTTTACGTGAAACGAAATGTAGCTCAGACCGCTCAGTCAATCTTTAGTGTTTAGCGGTATAAAACCAAAGCTATGTGTAATGGGTTACGACCCTGAGTGTCATCTGCTATGTTCTATGTATTATTTGCACAAACAGTCTAACCACTTCTAGTTATACACAGGAACACCCTGAATATTTCAACTTGATTGTGACTGTAATTTTAATTAAGACTTTGTAGTACTATTAAGATTCTTTTGGCATGTTTCACATTCTAGCTGTGAAGTGATGTACGTTAGGTTTGCAGACGATCAAGAGACAAGCAATGACATTAATTGCCAGGAGCACAACTGTGACTGCAACTATAAACAGAGATACGACATCGCACAAAGTGTGGTATGAATAAGACTATCGTGTTGATGTATACAATGTAACATGGTGTATCGCATTCAGTGTTTATAACTTATCAATAAAAACTTTGAGAGGTTATTATGCAAACTATATGCACAGAGTTATTATATCATTAATAAGTTATTTATTAAGAATTACATCAAACGTGAAATGTACACACATATATTGTAATATTCAATTTATTCTATGTTCACAAATAAAAGGATTAAATAATTATAATATATTAATATGTAATATGTAAAAATAAATGTGTTCAAATGATGTGTTAACACGAAAACGTCTGCAATGATACCAAGACAGCAATCCTATTCTATCCATTCTTCACCTTCACCTTCACTGTTCTTAACAGACCTGGAGAAACTTTGAGCCGCCAAGATAGTACCTCGTACATAGTGGAGAGTTACTGGGTTTATATTCAAGCATAGGGAACTCATTTCGAGTTTTGTCTTAATGTGAGTATAATTATTGACATTTCAATAAAATCACTTGAATTTTAATCGGAACAATTTCCAACCTAAGTTTGTTTAAAGGCATCTCACACGTTATAAAATAATTAAAACAGCAGTTGACTGTTGCTTATTAATAATAATATATCACAAATAATTTTACGTAGTGTATAATAATTAGTAAGGAAAATTGTACACCTAACAGTTTTGTGTGACCCCATAAAAAGTTCCTAAATAATAAAATGTTTATGAGCCTGTGAAAATTACATCAAGCTATTATTATTATTATTATTATTATTATTATTATTATTATTATTATTATTATTATTATTATTATTATTATAAAAACAAAGAAAATTTATTGATATCAGTGAGGGACTTACTGCTTGGAAGATTAAATGGAATGTGGTAATGCATATTAAATATTTGAGTAACAGCTAAATATCTATAAAATAATGATATTATTGTCTCAATAAATATGTGCACTAATTGCAATTATGTTATATTTTTTATGTTTTATATATAATAAATAAGAGAACATAGATACACAAACATAATTATACTATAGCTAAGACTATTATGATCAAATGGATATTCTCATGACAAATTAGAGGTAATGTAAATACCACTAACAAAATATTGTAACAATAATAATTCACAGAGTGATTTTATCCTACTTAATAATTTCACTTAATGTTTAATTTAGAACAATATTATCTAAAAAAACATATCAAACTGTCTTATATAAAATAAACTTTAATTCTATTTTGAAATTAAATTAAATAGTTGATTAAGGGACAAACTAGAAATTAGCAACCAAACTGAAGGATGTGAAAAACTATCTACAGCTCTACACGAAATTTCTTAAAACGATTTAGATTCTGGAAAAGTCCCCATAACACTTCTAGCGTTCCCTCGTTGAATGGCAATACTAATTCTTTGGCGGAGGAAAGCCGTAGGGCGAGAGTCATCGTTAAGTGCTGATAAATACTTGCCGATAACAGAAGTTAACAACTTCGCCTCTGAACACCATGGTTCCATAGATTCTACAGCGAAAACGACAAAATTATATCGATCCAGAAGATCGAGATACTGATTGCATTTAATTGTCACAGCAGATGCAGCGGCTGACCCAGCGAGTTTGGAAGTTTTGAGCATTCATTATTATTATTATTATTATTATTATTATTATTATTATTATCATTATCAACATTGTGCCCCCCTTTTAACTTATCTCGGTTGGGAGTGACTGGTCTACAAATAGGAATGAACATTTAAACAAAATGTGGAAAAGTCAGCATTAAAAATCACGCATAAGGAAGACTCACCAAGTGATAATGGATTTTCACAACGATTGTTCCCCCATATGCTCCATTTGAAACAAGAAACCTTCCTATTAATTTCTACATCCGGAAATGGCTGAGTTTTCGAGATATGTTTTTTTTTTTTTTTTTTTAATTCTTCAATCCAGAGCTACAATAGCTAATGCAAACAGCGCTATGTGATAGACATATCAGGCAATAAATCTCATCTAGGTGCATACCGTATTGTCAGAATCTCTTGAAATATTGTAAGTTATGAAAATGACATAGGCCTGTCAGACATAATATTAATGAAATTGATTGTAGAAAAGTCTATGAAGAAATGATAAGGAAATATAGGTCTAAGCAGACCTGAAATATTAGTCACTGTAAATTCAAATACCTGGGAGCAACAGTAACAAATACAAATAATACTCGGAAGGAAATTAAACACAGAATAAATATGGGAAATGCCTGTTATTATTCGGTTGAGAAGCTTTTATCAACCAGTCTGCTGTCAAAAAATCTAAAAGTTAGAATTTATAAAACTGTTATATTACCGGTTGTTCTGTATGGCTGTGAAACTTGGACTCTCACTTTGAGAGAGGAACATAGGTTAAGGGTGTTTGAGAATAAGGTGCTTAGGAAAATATTTGGGGATAAGAGAGATGAAGTTACAGGAAATGGAGAAAGTTACACAACACAGAACTGCACGCATTGTATTCTTCACCTGACATAATTAGGAACATTAAATCCAGACGTTTGAGATGGGCAGGGCATGTAGCACGTATGGGCGAATCCAGAAATGCATATAGAGTGTTAGTTGGGAGGCGGAGGGAAAAAGACCTTTTGGGGAGGCCGACGCGTAGATGGGAGGATAATATTAAAATGGATTTGAGGGAGGTGGGATATGATCATAGAGGCTGGATTGGTGTTGCTCAGGATAGGGACCTATGGCGGCCTTATGTGAGGGCGGAAATGAACCTCCGGGTCCTTTAAAGGCCAGTAAGTAAGTAAATAATGATCCAGTAGTGACAACCGTTGTAAAAATGCTCAGAAAATTAAGATTCTCACAATCAGCTTTATAATAGTTCTGCAAATCAACGTGAAAACGGAATTCTACAGGAGTGACGAATTTATTAGGTTTGTTGCCAAGGTACCCGGCTTTATGCCAGCCATATTAAACATATTCATATATCTAGGAGGATGAAAACTGATTATTTGTCAAGGGCTGTAATTTCATCACATTATGTCTCTGATACAATATAATATTCGTGCCAATTAACAAAACACTATCAGACAAAATGTTTCCAAGACCTATAAAAGCCATAAACGTGAAGAGGCTGAACAATAGAATTTCTGTGCTTTGGAATTGTTAACACTTTCCCCGTTTTATCTTCTGAAATTGTTCTTTTTATAGCCTGTCTACCTCAGTAACTGGTCCACGAGTCAAGCGAAATAATGCTATGATCACTGACAGATGGAAAGTATAGGCTACTTCTTGAAACAACTTGAAGAGGTGAGTTTTCTCTAATGCACAAACATTTAGAGCCTTAATACATTTTCTCCTTCACGATGACAATAGAGATATGAGCCTTATGTGACTGACAAGCGATTAATTTAAAAAAAAATCATATCTCGAAGGCTAGGCCTTCTCCGGATCTAGGAATTTATAGAGAGATTTCTTATTTCAAATTGAACGTATGGTGGAAAAATCTTTGTAAAATCCATTATCAAAGTCCACACCCGTGGAGTAACGGTTAACGCGTCTAGCCGCGAAACTAGGTGGCCCGGGTTCGATTCCCGGTTGGGGAAAGTTACTTGGTTGAGGTTTTTTCCGGGATTTTCCCTCAACCCAATATGAGCAAATGCTGGGTAACTTTCGGTGTTGGACCCCGGAGTCATTTCACCGGCATTATCACCTTCATATCATTCAGACGCTAAATAACCTAAGCTGTTGATAAAGCGTCTTAAAATAACCTACTAAAATAAAAAAAAATCCATTATCACTTGATGAGCATTACTTGTCAGTGTATTTCTTTAAAAAAAGATTGTTTTCTTGTCATTTCAATAATGTCTCTTTATGCACAGTTTTAAATGACAGAGCAAGAAAAACGGTAGATATGTGAAATGTATGTTCCCCTTTTTTAATGTGATATTACTTGATAGTTCACTATTTCATGACGAATTTAACGATTTTCAAGAGAAAATAAGTAATTCACGGAAATCTAAAGCGTTACATAAAAAAATTAAGATCCCCAAAGACACGCAGGCATGTTCATGGCTGTTTGATACACTTCAACATGAGTTGACACTAGAAATCATGTTTCATAGTGTCATGTACATCTTCAATTATTTTGTACTCCAAACACGTGCTTGACTGTACACGTGTGATGTGATATTAGTCACGCTCGGATGACTCGATATGTTGGTTTGTGAAATTAGTCGTTGTAGATATATTGCTAATGGTTGTCGGATCTAAGTACACGACAAATGACCACTCCACTCTGCGAGTGTCTACGGCAGTGGTCATGGGTTCTACGCCCATCGTGTTATTACTTTCACTGATACAGTTCTTTGCTGAAGATATCCAAGATGTCGGTGCGACCCCTGTTTGGGGTGAGTATGGGATACCCTTCTTCATTCCTACTTTAAAAATACTATTTTATATAATACTATTGACAAAAGTGTAGATCTGTTAAGCCAGCGTTTCTCAAATTTTTTGAAGTGGGGACCACTTTTTAAAGTCAGAACAGTTCCGCGGACCACCTTAGTCTTGATCCCTTCGAAAGCAAATTTGTCATTTTTGTAGCATATTTTAATAGTAGTATAGTCATATTTTAAAATATAATTAATTATAATACTTTTGTAATTATATTTTTGTAGCCAATCATAAGTAACTTAAAACAAATTCTGTGCACTGTTGATTCATCGCTTGCCTGTTAGCAGTTAGTTGTTTTAAAGGTTACCAGACATAAAGTCCAGGATTATAATGTCCATACGTCAAAATGTCCATGGAATACTGTCCACGTTGAAAATGTCCATGTTAAATCGTCCAGAGTCAAAATGTCCATAGCAGTATAATGTCCACTTCACTCTGATGTCCAGAGTCATAATGTCCATAGCTCTATAATGTACACTATATCCATTGTTCAAGGTAGTTATAGTAATCTATGTAAAAATGTTCAAATGCAGAAATAATCAGAACTGAATTTTTTTAAAGACTGAACGAAATCCTCAGTTAGTGCCATCACAGAAGGGCAAGCCGCTTCTTTCTTTACGTGGATACCTGTACCAACATCATGCCTTTAATAGAGATAGGACAAAAATATATTGGCGATACAGGAACATGAATCTCCAAGCCTGAAAGACATGCAGCTCACAAA
This sequence comes from Periplaneta americana, assembly GCA_025594305.2. Taxonomy (NCBI): domain Eukaryota; kingdom Metazoa; phylum Arthropoda; class Insecta; order Blattodea; family Blattidae; genus Periplaneta; species Periplaneta americana. The sequence continues at coordinate 3,353,459 of JAJSOF020000023.1, read as the reverse complement.
CAACGCGATAGAAGACTGGCACAATCTTCTTCAACGCGTGATGGCTGTATGTACATCCACTTGGCGACTTATACAGTGCCTAAAGCGCGAAGAAAATGGAATTTGGACACAAGTATTGCAAGCAAGAGTGAGGCATACACAAATTAAATAGGCTGGTGAATAAAACGTATTTGACGAATCAAAGACAAATTCTCCAGATTGTAAGAAACTACAACAGGTACAAAGAAAAAGGAGAAATTCTCTTAAATCTTAAAAGTATTGGTTACATCTTAAAAGTGGGGCTCTGGTTCCCGATGATTAATAACTTATTTGTACGAGTTATGGAATAAAAAATTTATTTGTGTTCTATTCAAGTAGAATTTTCCGTTGAACTTGGACATTATGGACGTTTGACACTATGGACATTTTGACCTAACGGACGTTTTATCATATGGCCTTTCTGTCGTATGAACATTTAGTACATGGACATTTACATCGTATGGACATTTTGACTTTATGGACGTCTTATCATATGGATGTTCTGTAGTATGGTCTATAAGGTGGAAGCGTTTTAGAGCCTTCTTATATGGTACACGCTAGTAGTTGTCCATGTCTCCGTTGAATAGTGTCCATTGTAAATTATGGAAAACTGGCTTCGATCCGGATCTTTAAAAACAAAGCAACATGATGATACGCTTCATTTAGGCAGTGCTAATAGATCAGAAGCTGTGTGTGAAGAAATATATTAATTATAGTGCCATTAAAGAAATATCTGGTCCTAGTGGTAGCTATTCAAAGGAAAAAAATACTTTCGTAAATATGACAAGAGTTATTTGGAACTTGGATTTACTTGGTGTGGCAATGAGAATGAACCAAAACCTCGGTGCGTTGTTTGTTACGAAGTGCTTTCAAACCAGTGTATGACACCCGCGAAATTGAAACGGCACTTAGAGACGAAACACGCAAGTGTAAAAAGTAAACCTGTTGGATTTAAAATTGGCGGAGTCTAAAATTTCTTATATCGTCATCTAGAAAAACAAATTAAAAAATTAATGCAGAAACATGCCCGATTTTCAATAAGTAAAGATGCAATTTGGCACTCTGTTATTGGTGTATGATATAGCCTACAGTATGTGACTATTTCAATGTGCATACTGGAGTCGGTAAAACTATTAAGAAAGTCATCAATACATGAAAAGGTTCGGTACTTTGGTCCTCTGTTATAAATTCGGACGGTCCCTGGCTGGGTTACAGGCTCGGCGCCAGATATGCAGAGAAAAGATGGCGAGAGAATATTAGTACCTATTGGGAGAAAAAGTGAAAGGCGATTGCCATGTGTCATTTCCAAACTCTGAGATTTTCAGCTATAACGTGATACGCAATTCGTTTGAATTTCATTTCTTCTTCTTCTTTTTTGAAGGACCACAAGGTCAGAACTGGAGGACCACAGGTGGTCCGCGGACCATAGTTTGAGAAACGCTGCAGTTAAGCCGTTTAGGTCTCCAAGTACAATTTGGCTGTAAGTTGTTTTAAGGCCTGCAATCTTTTTTTTTTTTTCCTTCCCTTTAGGTTCTTAATGTAGAACTATTCCTGGACATTTGTCATCGTTCAATCTTTAGATAGAATTTTACTGCCTCCAATTAGGTTTGTGTTTTTTTGTAATGTTTCTTCTGGAATTGATAGGTAATCAGCCCAAGCGGGGATTGAACCCGCAACTTCAGACCGGCAGGCAAGCGCCTTAACCGACTGAGCCACGCCGGTGGCTTGCAAAACTGCAAATATCTTAATGATGTAATAAAGTTTTATATAATTAAAACAAATCAGTAGTCCACACCTGTAGAGTAACGGTCAGCGCGTCTGGCCGCGAAACCAGGTGGCCCGGGTTCGAATCCCGGTCGGGGCAAGTTACCTGGTTGAGATTTTTTCCGTGGTTTTCCCTCAACCCAATACGGGCAAATGCTGGGTAACTTTCGGTTGTGAACCCGGACTCATTTCACCGGCATTATCACCTTCATATCATTCAGACGCTAAATAACCTGATATGTTGATATAGCGTCGTAAAATAACCCAATAAACAAACCAGTATTGCCTTTGTTATCGATGCTGATAGACAATACGGCATGTCTCTGCTACTGATTTTGTTTCTAAATAAAACAATTTTAATTCTCCGTGGTGTAATTAAAGCTATTGCGGAATATTCTCGCAATCTTGTACAGACCCACAAACAAAATTTGGGTCATCTTAATTTTGTTTTTGGGCCTGCACAACAATTACATGGAGACAAAAGAAATGCATACAAAATTTGCGAAGAATAAAACATTAAAAACAAGTATAATTTATTGCCACCCTCCCAGTGAAAATAATAGTACATTATGCAACGAGCCTATAATGGTAGTAATTAAGACGCAAGTATGTTTATGAAACGAGCGAAACCGAGTTTCATAATTTTCATACGAGCGTCTGAATTACCATTATAGGCAAGTTTCATACGACTTTTTATGCTCGACCATATTTATAACTTGAAATTATTCAGAAGTATTCATGTTATTCTTATCTGACTGGGGAGCGGAACTGACCTTGTGCAATATCTCGTAAATTGTGAGATGTGCGCAGACGCGAAAGTATTGATTTTTTCCGAGACACAAATGTCATTGACCTTGATATAATCTAGAGAGTAAAATAAACATTAATCTTGATATAACCTTGAAATTGATTTAGACATTGAAAAACGAGATGACAAATTGAATTTATTTGAATATTATTTACAATTAACGCTAATTATTATAGTAACAGAACATAACCTTCTGCGACAGTATTGGATTTCCAGCCTCCGTGACGTTTCGCTAGTTGTATTTCGATTGTATATCCGAGAATAATCGATACTTGCGCTTTCATATTGCTACAATGGTGTTTTCTGATTGGTGGAACACCTGAAATTTAATGAATGGGTGTACTTTAATGAGGTCCATTAAAGGGCTGCTACCAGGTGTATAATTACTACATTTCGGCATGGTCGAGCATAATAGTACATTATGCAACGAGCCTATAATGATAGTAATTAAGAAGCGAGTATGGATGTTTATGAAACGAGCGCAAGCGAGTTTCATAATTTTCATACGAGCTTCTTAATTACCATTATAGGTTAGTTTCATACGAATTTTTATGCTCGAACATATTTCTAACTTGAAATTATTCATTTTATTTGTATCTAACTGACCTTGAGCAATACCTCGTAAATTGTGAGATGTGCGCAGACGCGAAAGTATTGATTTTTTCCGAGGAACAGATGTCCACATTGACCTTGATCGCCTATAAGAACCTACAGAGTAAACTAAATATTAACTTTGATATAACATTGAAATTAAATTAGACATTGAAAAACGAGATGACAAATTGAATTTATTTGAATATTATTTACAATTAACGCTAATTATTATAGTAACAGAACATAACCTTCAGCGACAGTATTGGATTTCCAGCCTCCGTGACTTTTCGCTAATTCTCTTTCGATTGCATATTCGAGAATAATCGATACTTGCGGTTTTGTAACGGTACAAATATGACTTGTCATTGGCTGAGGTTTTATAACGGTACAAAGCTGACTTGTCATTGGCTGAACACCTGTACTTTAATGAGTAGGTGTACTTTAATGACATGCATTAAAGGGCTGCTACCAGGTGTATAATTACTACATTTCGGCATGGTCGAGCATAAAATACTTTATATGTCAAATAATGTATTCTTATATTCTTTTGTTTCAGTTGCTAGTGAACCGAATAAACAGTTGAACCTGCTTACTCATGATTCACCAAGCTTGGATGTGAACGCCAACGCAATTATTTCGAAATCAGAGACTAAAAGTTTCAGTTATTCGGGACCTGAAATTCAAATTCAAAATTTTCAATCGGAATCTGAATCGCTGTTGATATCCAGTGTCCAAGGGGACCAGCTGAAGAAGAACGAAGAAGCAGAAATGTCTCCGTCTCTCGATAGACAAAGGCACGTGAAAGGAGCGGAAAACGTCAGCAATTCACCAGAACATGAAGCTGTCAGGGTGTCAAGATCTCCTCAAGATTATGACGATGATGTTGAAGAAACTCCACAAAGGAGAGGCAACAGAGGGTGTGGCAGGGGAAACGGTAAAGCTAAAGGGAGAGGGAATGGCAAAGGTAATGGAAGGGGAAATGGGAAGGGAGGCAATAATAGTAATAAGGACAAGAAAAACTGTCCGAAAAATTCGGAAGAAGAGGAAAATCTCAATGGAACAACTGAATCCCGTTCTGAAAAGAATGTCCATTTGCAATCGAACCAAGTTCACTCCATCATAACGGAAACTATTTACAGAAAAGTTCGATCGCCAAAAAACAGAGATAATTCTATGCTTACTGAAGACAATGACCCAAAAAATGTAAAGAAACGTCATCTACATTCTCCACTGATTAGAACGTTACGTCATGTTAACACTCAAAATAATGACGACATGAGGGGAGATTCCATTCAATTATCGAAACCAGTTGGTAGCAGAGAACATGACAAAAATTCTAACGACGAACTTGGTATGGATGTTAGGAAGGAAGAACAAAAGGCATTGTCTTCAAATGTAGGCCAAATGGAAGACAAGAAAATTGAAAATTGTCATGGAGGATTTAGCAGTTGGTCGTTTGGTTGGGGTGGAGGAGGACATGGAGGAGGTTGGGGTTGGGGTTGGGGTTGGGGAGGAAACGGAGGAGGAGGAGGTTGGGGAGGAGGAAATGGTGGAGGAGGAAACGGCGGTGGAGGGGGAGGCGGAGGAGTTCCAGGAGGTGGCACAGGAGGCGGCGTCGATGGAGGTGGCGGCAGAGATGGTTTCGGAGGGCAATACCAGCGTTACCCTGCGCGAATCATGATTCCAAGACGCGGAGGTGGAAGACGACGCGGAGGAAGAAGGCGCCTAACTAGTGATGAAATTGATTCCGGACCTTCGATGTAGGCTAACTATAGATTCAGAAAACCACATGATTTCAGACACACAAGGATACGTGGAAAGTCTTAGAGAGAGGTTATTCATCAAAGAAACAGTAAGACCAATTCACAATGAAAATTAAACATAAGCATAACTTAAGCATAAACTCTTATACCTATGACATTTAAATTTAAACTAGACTAAACATAAGACTTTAAAACGAAAGTTTCAACTTTTCATGTTTACGTTTATATTATTTTAAAACAACGCACAATCATTCAGCGCATGAAACTGACAACTAAATAAGACGAAATGACGTCGCTGTTGTGTTTCCATGGTAACCACTTATATTTTCGGTTGTATTTATGTTCCCATCGTGAATGATAATGTGATTTCTTCATTTTATGGCAACGTTTATATTTTTAAGTTAAATCTTATGTTTTCATTGTGAATGGAGCATGTGAACATAAAATTGGAGATAACTGATATTCTTAAAATACCACATCTGTAACTCTTCTGGAATCGTTCTTTCTTCCAAAGAATTTAATTTTAACATTTTATACATTTTTAAATTACCACTTTTGTATCCTTATTTATGTGCATAGAGAAGTGGGATGTAACTATTATTTCATAAAATTGTGCTGCCGTTTCTCTGTCTGTTTTATTTTGGAGTTCACTGAATGGTAAGTACTACACCATTGAAATTGTTGTAAATACAAAATATTTAGATAAGGAAAAATAAAAAAATCCTATTAAATAAGAACAACACAATTAATTTACTTCTGAGTATAAATTTGATAATTTCAATAGCATAAAATTGTATAATTACCATTTTTACAGCAAAATACTACTACATATAAATTAAAAGGATTCATTATGTACGTAAGAAATGCTTTGTTTGCAAACAGTCTTGGAATATCACGTATATAACAGTATCAGGAAGGACGTTATAATAAAAACAATATTGTTGAATTTATGCAGTGTACTAAAAAATAAATAAATAAACAAATAAGTAAATAAATAAATTCTGAAATACTAGAGCATTCGAAAAGTAATGGCAACATAGTTACTGCATGACACTAAATTTATTCAGGTTACTTTTGACATTACATACTTCAAAATATATAGTCTGTTGCCATGTCAACAATATGTTCCCAAATTCTTGGAAGACGGTGGACTTCATCTACAGCAACATTCCTAAATATCTCTCTCACTGATCAATCTAGAGCTCTTCTATGTCAACTCTTGATTGAAAGCGAATGCCTCGCCTCACCCAACTTGCAATAGTTCAGTATGGTAGGACTTCTCTCCACAGGCTTCTGGTAATGCCCTGAAGCACTGAGTTGCATGTTTTTCTCTCGCAGCTTGGATTTTTATGAAGCACCTTTGTTCGTACCTTTATGGCTGTATTGTTTACTACAAGTCAGAAGGAGGCGCTGTATTTACAAAATATGGCTACTTCGAGACTTTCAATATTACAAATTTATGAAACAATCGCTGCAATATTACGTAGTACAAGATTTTAATGGTCACCGCTAGGAGCGCTGATTTACAGCATTGTTGCCATTAATTATCGAATGTACTGGTATATGGATATGTCTTTATTATAACTTTCAAGCACAAGATAATTTTTCTATTTGCATTAAGAGAATATTATAAAATTCTTTTAAAAACAAAGAAGCTACAATAATAAATCTTGTTTGTAAGATTTCCAATTTGCATCGCAAGTGTCTTAATACTTGATTTACTACAACATACTGTAATCCGCACTAAGTAACATGTCTAAGACACAATTACTGTATATGTCAAAGAATTCAGGCGCTGTACACACGATCTGTAAACCACTGAAGTCTTTCAACATCTGTATTGTATTACAGCCTCTAATTTGTAATCTTGTCAAATTGTATGTAAAACAAGGATTGCTGTAAATATGACAATGAACAATAAAATGAGAAATAAAGTAGTACTACATTATTGATAATGAAGAAACACACACTTAAAATTTTAGTTACAGTTCAATGTAACAATAGGAACTTGTTATTGTAATTAAATTCTTAAGTGACACACGTGTTAAAAGTGTGTAATCAAGATATAAATTACAACACATGTTGTGTCTTAGTCTGATTTAAACAAAATCCATTAGCCTCAAACCAGGCAGCTGCTTCGTTGAAGGAATTGTCCATAACAAACTTTATATCAATTATGTTATCATTGGGGCAGATTCGAACCTTGAGCTACTGCTACCAACTTGTTCAATAGATCAATGCAGTAACGATTTACGCTACTGTGACATATATACATCATATACTCCTCTTTCTCAGAGGTAATATTTTTGACTTAATGTGTTTTACTTGTAAACCGACGAAACATAATAGTGTATTTGGACAAGCGTTTCCACTCAAAAATAAACATCAAAACTGGTGGTACCGGTACGAGAATTTTATCCCCTCTTATTGAGATAGCAATGTTCATCACACTTGCAACAAAGGCTGGGATTCATTAGTGGACTAGATCGAATTTTCCGAAGCACTGTCGTCGCAGAGAAAAGATAGTGTGAAGTTCATATGAGCTATTCCATCTCAAATCTACCGAAATATAGAGAAAATTGACCTTACAATTTCTAAATACAATGAAACTTTTTGTGTACGTAGACAACTGTAATACAATGCTTTGTGCAAAGTTTGAGGCATCAGAACTTCATAGTGTTTAAATTAAAAATATTTAAATTTATCGTATTTTCATAAAATTAGCAACTTTAAACTGTTGTAGCTCCGAAACCCTTTCACCCAATGATCAAAATCATTGTTTATTTTGATGCTGAGAAATTAAAGTTTATATTGACATATAAACAGTTTTTCTTACTTTTTATGGAAATGGAGAAATTTAGATTTTTCCCATTAAGACGCCTTTGCCCACGAAAAAAAATTTTAAAATATATAGTTACATTCCGCACTGAAAGTACAAATAAACACATATTTTTTTACTGATGGCACGTTGATAAGAAAGCATTGAAAATATCAAATAAAGAAAATAAATAGTACGCGCGTGAAGTAACCAGCTGACTGTGAGGCGGAAGCTAGCCGAGACAAGCAAGGCCAGGAGATATAAACACGTGATGTGTCGTCTAGCAGCGCATGGCTGTGCTAACTTTATCACAGGTTTTCAAAAACACAGGAGTAAAATGACGCCCAACGCTCGCTTATCTTCAGCTCTCGGCCAGTGCGTGCGGTACCGCGCCGTTCAAGTCCAGGCGTGTGAAAATAATTTATTTAATACCTCGAAACTTATTGCCATACCACTAAGTAAACAATGCCGAATCCCTCTTAATAATGCAAGGTTTTTTTTCTCAATATTTTTTTACATTTTTACAAATTGGCAAAAAGCCTAAAAGTAAGTAAAATCAGATTATCTGTCTCTCTGTGTATAATAAAGATAAGGATTACTTCTTAACATAACCTACCAAATGTCAGCTTCAAAATAAGCTCTCGTTCAATGTTCTGCAGTAAATGGTTCCAGAGTTCTGAGCGATGAAAGAGGCTTGTTTTTATAAAATACGCTAAATTTGTCGCTCAACAATACGAAAACCGTTTGACTTTCGATAGTATATTTTTGGCACTCTCCTCAGCACCTTGTATAAATAGGGAAAACATTAGAATATAAAAAAATGCGAGCTTTTTACTGATCGATTTCATATGGAATAGCCTATACGTAAATTCCTACACAGACTGTGAAGTATCCTGTATAGACTTACCTTATATATAGTTACTATTTGTATATTACGTAAATCGCCTGGTCAGATAATGTACAGCCAAGTTGGCAATGTTAACACAGCCGTAACTACTTCAAAGTTGCACTTCCTTTGCAATTGTATTAATGCAGCACAGCTTCCCGTTTTTATTACTCTGATTGCACTCGGTATTCACACAATGTTAACCGCTGTAATCAAAGTCAGTATTACTGCCATGTGAACGTGTCATTAGCGTACAGACCGCAATGTGTTACTGTCAAGTCCACATAAATGAAGATCATCCTTAAATTACTTGGAGCCCTTTATTCCATCTGTCTAAATCACGTCCGACCTTCAAATGTCTCGTATCACTGTGGGTGGCATTTTTCACACAATTGAAGTCTGACGGTAACCGTGTGAAAATATTTGTTCGACATGGTCACCAGCACACAAATCCTATCGCAATTAAGCACATTTCAAATAATTCGTCCTCGAATGTTATTTCATGTCATTGCTATTGAAAACTGTAACAGACTGTTCTCGTCAATGACACAAATGGCGATAAATGAAAGAAAAATAAAATTTTGAATGATGATGATGATGATGATGATGATGATGATGATGATGATGATGATGATGATGATGATAGAATAATTCTTCTCGGGTTTTCAGCTAGATGAGTTGGATTGTTGTTTCCAAGTTTTCGAAGACTAGCTGTGCCATCTTCTTCAGATACTTCCGTGCACTTCAATCCCTGAAGAAGATGGCAGAACTAGTCGTCGAAAGATTGGAAGGGTCCGAAAAGCTTTAAGTTTTACACTATAAAGTTACAGTAGAAGTAAATTCAATGTTTGGTAAAGAGATACTATTGCTATTAATACAATTATATTCCGAGAAAAAATGTAATTATGTATTGATTGCTTTTTTAATTTCGTTTATATAAGCTTTAACATCTGTGGTCATATCGCGTGTGTAGGAACTTTGAGTATCTCATTAGGACGTTTTTACCATTGTTTCGTGTGTTATAGACGTCTTGTGTCCATGTAACTAATTTCCTATTTTTTATTAATATTTATGATATTGGTGATTGATGCCGTAATGAATCATGGTAATGTAAATTTCCAATCCCACATTTTTCTTTGTGACTGATTGAAACCATAAAAATCCCCAGTCAGATTGGCCGTCCATTGGGTTTGAACCCGGCACGACCCGAATGCAAATCTCAAACGTTACCATTTAAGCCAACTCGCTCGATTAGTATTGGTTTTATATTAACATTAAAGTGATGCTTACCCTATTTTAAATATTTTGACGGCTTTGGAATCAGTGGTTGCTACGATACTCCAATAAAAAGAACAAGTGAGTGTGGTAGACATCAAAATATTAATATTTTCATATATTCAGAGATTAGTTTACAAAATTATTTCACTGATTTCACACTCATTCAATCTTCTTACGGAAAGTAAAAATGTTATAAAGTTTTCTCTGACAATTTTTCTTGACCTCTGTGTAATGCTACTAATGGAATGCTACTCTTAACTTGAAGTCCACAGTTCTGACGTATAATACGTCTCTTCCCGCACCCAGTATGGGCAACTTTCGTAAACCTTGATGAAACAAAAAAATACATAACTTCGCATGCTTACTGCAACAACACTATAAGTCGAATACTAATGATATTAGTTGTTAGGCGATGAAGTTTTCACTTGCAAGTATCGATTCAGATACCATGTTAGTAAATGTTCCACAGCCACAATGGTAATAGTCAAAATACACAGTTTTAACCGAGAAATCAATAATAATTAGTTAACGTTGGTCAGAGTACAATTCCATCCGTATCAATTCGTGATATCACCATCATAATGGAATAACGACATCCTTTATAACAGTTTTTCGTTTCTTTGGCAATTTTCGACCTATCCGAATTGGATTAGTTCCATTTTTTATGAGTTACTATGTAGGCCCATATTCCATTTGGAATCATAATCTAAGTATCGATTTGTTATTCTATAAGATTAAGACATGTCACTATAGTAATTCACTGTAACAAGTTCATTGAAAAGAACAACAAAAAAAAAATGCAACATTAAAATTTAAAAAAAAAAAAAAAAATGGTAGTTCCTTCCTACCAAATAATGGTTGTGAAGTTTTAGTAATAAAATTATTAACTAGAAAAAATACTATTCAAGTAGCCAGAACAGAAAGAATATATCAATAATTAACAGAATTGCAAACGACATAATATGGAATTAATTAAAATCTCTCATTAATTAACATATAGATCATATACACTCAAAACCTACAAAAATGGAAGCAGCAAGCTCACCCAAAATGACGAACCACTGATAGGCGTTGTATAGGAAGACCAACAACGACGTGGAGAGCTGGACAGGTCACGTGACCTAATCCTTGAAGACGAAGAAGAATAGTTGTTATTCTGCAGTTCTAGTTGTTGGTTGAACAGGTAGCACACCTATATAAAAAGAATACTCTAGTAAGTAAATTATTTAGAACCCTATATGAGTTAAAAATTTATGGTCAACAAAGGAATCTAGATTTAAAAATAATTAAACTCATGACAATTTTCTCATGAGTAGGCCCAAGTAGATGTAAGAGTCCCATAAATTTCATGTAACACAGTCTGAGTTGTTTCCACGGCAACGTCTGAAGGAAACAAGAGTGAAACGATTTCCTGCCACTTCTATTTACAATTTTGCATACTTCTATCCCCAACTTATCTTACTATCAGTTTCTCACAACTTTTCAAAATCGGCATCAAGCATTTATTTTTACTCCTCATCATAAAATTTGTCTACACTCGTCCTCTTACACCGTTGCATTATCTTGCCTGTAGAATTCTTTACCTAGTGACGTCAAACTAGGGTCCGTCTCAGGAAGCTGTGAAGTAACTTCACGCATATGGGGGCGGAGCCTATCTGTGCCGAACGATTTTTATAATGACCTGCTCCACACGTCAGCATTGGATTTACTTCTACAAATTCGCCTTTTTCTCGAAACTACATTTTTAGATGTTGAAAACCCTCCATTCTCATTCAGTTTTCACCCACATTGATTGGAAATATTCGTACGTGTCCAAGCATACATTATCTGATATCTAACGCCGAGTAATCTTAAATATCTTGAAAACTATGAACTAAAAATGTGTAAATGAAGATAGCCTATTTATAAATAAATGTCTTATATTCAGAAATGTTATTCATTGTACGTCAACCAATCTAGATACCGTAAAGTTTCAACGTTAAATAAAATATTTTATGCTCGACCATGCCGAAATGTAGTAATTATACACCTGGTAGCAGCACTTTAATGGACTTCATTAAAGTACATCTATTCATTAAAGTTCAGCTGTTCCACCAATCAGAAAACACCATTGTAGCAATATGAAAGCGCAAGTATCGATTATTCTCGGATATCCAATCGAAAGACAACTAGCGAAACGTCACGGAGGCTGGAAATCCAATTCTATCGCAGAAGGTTATGTTCTGTTACTATAATAATTAGCGTTAATTGTAAATAATATTAAAATAAATTCAATTTGTCATCTCGTTTTTCAATGTCTAAATCAATTTCAAGGTTATATTAAGGTTAATGTTTATTTTACTCTCTAGATTATATCAAGGTCAATGACATTTGTGTCTCGGAAAAAATCAATACTTTCGCGTCTGCGCACATCTCACAATTTACGAGATATTGCACAAGGTCAGTTTCGCTCCCCAGTCAGATAAGAATAAGATGAATACTTCTGAATAATTTCAAGTTAGAAATATGGTCGAGCATAAAAGTCGTATGAAACTTGCCTATAATGGTAATTAAGACGCTCGTATGAAAATTATGAAACTCGCTTGAGCTCGTTTCATAAACAAACATACTCGCGTCTTAACTACTACCATTATAGGCTCGTTGCATAATGAACTATTCCATGAATTAGGGTACATAAGGAAAAAATGAATTGCTGAATTAAAATGTAATCCGCCTGGTTTCTTATTATATCACTAATTTACATAATTAAAATAAAATTAACTTCGAAATCAGCAGTCAGATCAAGCTGAAAAACTTGCACATACTTCATTCTTAATGGATCTAACAAACAGTTTGAAAATAAAATAAATTGGATGAAAATTCTAAGCAAACCTCGTCCTAGTGACCCTTAATAATTATTAAATCAGAAAGAGTAATGCAAAGACAGAAAACTGCCAATTTATTTTTATGGCTACGGCTTCATTTTGAATTTCACGTACAGAAAATGGGACGAAATGCAATTACAAATTACGTCACTCCTTTCCAACTACTTATCAAAGGAAGATGGGATCAGCAGAGCAAGGGACATGAAAGAATTAGGAGTGACTGGAACGTCACCCTTGAAGAGGAAGTCTATGAAGCAAGAAGATCTTCAGCTTCAAGTCTGAGTACACTGTGAATTGCCACTAACTTATTTTGTGCGAGATCGTGCGTATTTGCTTGTTTTCCGCACAGAACCAATACGCGGTAAGTGTGAAATACCACATTCAGTATTCCCAACGTAACACACATAACAATTTCCCTCTTCTTACCGCTTAAGCGCGACATTCATTTTACTGCTTTAGGCTTTTAACATGTTATTTTTAGAGACGTTTAACATAGTAATAATTATAAATTGGAAACTTACCACTGCCATTTCACCTAAATTGCACTGTTAATTATTGTTTTTAAATATTTGCAAAAATTAAGTAAAGTCTACTACTCCACGAAACTTATTGCATTCCTGATACAAATAACATTAAGGAAGCCGTGAAAAAATCAACAAGATTCCAGATGCCGATGTTATTACTGCAATATGTTATATAAATAATATTGTTAAAATATTAAAATGAAAAATAAATCATTACATAACCTTACCGTTTGTTTTAAGTTCGCATTTATACACTGGGGGGAAAATAAGACAGACGTATATCACGGCCTGCTGGAGTATAGTAAACACAGAAATTATTTTATAGCAACAATGTTGAAGAAAGATATTTTGGTTTTCCGAAGTTGCCGTCATTAAGCAGAAACCAACATGGAGATTTCATTGCAACTAATTAGAAATTCGTCTTTCAGGTATGTAATAAACGATCTTCGCACAAAATAATGTACGATACACGAGCGGTATGTTTGTTTTCATGTTCTCGGAAATTAAAAAAGCTCAACTACGTTTCGCTTTTTCAATCTTTTCCTCGACCATGAAAACGTCAACATACCGCTCTTGTAACGTATATTACTATTGTATTTCGAATAAGATGCCACTTTCGTTGTCGATATCTTTCAGATTTCAATTAAATTTGTGTGATATTACACTGTTCAGGCGTGTAGGTCACTTTTTTGCAACAGGATCTGTTGAAAGTCGGAAATGATGCTATTCTTCCTTATCGTAACAATCTGTTGTTTATAGAATAAAAAAATACTACAACTCCTGTCTAACTTTCCCCTCGCGTGAGTGATACAAATAAAATCACTGACTACGTTTTATTCTCGGGCTCTCATTTCATGCATGTGGTTGGAAACAAAAAAACCATCAGAAACAAATCATTAATTGCGCAAAATTCCAGCAATTAACAATATGCTCTGTGAGCCTACCATATTGTAATATTTTATACGCTACAGAACATTGAACAGTGGCATTTCATGGAAACACCAGACTCACGCACACACGAACAGCGATCTTATATTAAGTATTGTGTTGTGTTGTATTGTATTCTACCTAAGTCTCACTATTAGTCGATATATTAAAATGAAGTACTGCATGTCAGAAATTAATAAATAATGAGATAATTAAACAATAAGCTTATTTCTCATAAGTTCAAAAGTCACGAATATTGTACAAAACATTCATTATTTGAAAGGCATGATGGTCCGACAAGTTAAGAAGTAGATGAAAATAAGTATCAAAAGTCCTTCAATAACTGTCTATTCTTTAAACCTAATGCATAATACAAAAGATTACATTAGGTTACATACATAAAACACATATGCAACTAGCGTTTTCACTATTAAGATAGCATCTTAGGAAAACTAGAATAACATCATTGTATAGAGCACATATACGTGGTACAGTCATTAAGTTCTAATACTGAGCGCATAGTGGCGTTGTGGTGCACTATAGCGCATAGGTGGCGCCATGGTATGATAACTTGTCAGTTAGTCTCTAGTTGAGTGCATGCACTGTAAGCAGAACTACGGTCTTTGTTGTGACGGTGATTTGAATGCGCACGTCGGAACCCGAGATGTCACAGTTTGAGCAACGGGCAAACATCAAGTTCTGCCAGAAATTAGGCAAAACTGCTGCCGAAACGTTTCAAATGATGCAGCAAGTTTACGGTGAGGACGCAGTGAGTCGCAGTGTTGTGTTTAGGTGGCACCGACGTTTTTTGCAAGGAAGAGACAGTTTGGAAGATGATGTGCGTACTGGTCGGCCACAAACAATTCGAACTGAACGCAAGATCCAAGAAGTTGCAACGTTGGTGCGTGCTAACTGCTCCCAATCGGTAGACGATATCGCAGCAACAGTAGGGGTCAGCCATGGTACTTGCTACAAAGTTCTGTCTGATGACCTGAACATGTCTCGTGTTACCCAGTACAGTGTGCCACGAATCCTGTCGCAAGACCAACGTGATGACCGTATGACGATTTGTGGTGACCTCATCAGTAGTGCTGACGATGATCCGATGTTTCTCAACCGGATAATAACTGGAGACGAAACTTGGTGTTTCCTTTACGATCCGCAACTGAAACGACAATGCGCCACCTGAAAAACACCGTTATCACCACGACAGAGAAAACCGCGACAAGACAGGTCAAAAGGCAAGGTGATGCTTGAACTGTTTTTTTATTCAAATGGAATTGTTCACATGGAATTCATCCCAGAAAGTGCAACTATGAACAAAACCCGCTACAAAGAGATCATTGGCCGTTTACGAGATTCAATTCGCCGTAAGCGACCTGAGCTGTGGCGTACAAAGAATTGGCTGTTGCTACATGACAACGCTCCTGCACATCGCTCTGTCCTTGTCCAAGAGGAACTTGCAAGACAACAGGTGACAGTTCTTCCACACCCTCCGTACTCACCTGATCTCGCACCATGCGATTTTTTTCTCTTTCCCCGCATGAAAGCAACCCTACGTGGGCGTAGATTTCATTCTTCCGAAGAGGTCATGACTGCCACAAGAGAAGCCATAGGGACCTTCCTGCCAACATCTTTCAACGGTGCTTCCAGCAGCTATACCAACGTTGGCAAACGTGCATAACGGCCAACGGAGACTATTTTGAGGGAGGATGTGGTTCTGTTTAAATGTACGCCGTATTATGCGGCATCTTGTGATACAACCAGATTCTTGTGGGAGCCTACCCTCCAGGCGTCAAGTCTTAGAACTTAATGACTGTACCACGTAGGTCAGAAAGCATGGGTAGACATAACGGCTCGGTTAGAAAAGCCAACGTACTATGGTAGGAACGATCATGATTTTAAAATCAAATGTAGGAAACAGAAGACGGATGTAGGTAAATTCTCATTTTTAAATAGAACTACAAATGATTGGAATGACCTACATGCAGCGGTCTTTGAGGGCTGTCCTTCCTGAAGGAGTTTCAAGAATAATTTAAAATGTTGTGTATCGAGTGCAAATTAAAATTAAGGTGACATTTAACATTCAATTTTTTAAGGTGACATGTATTTATTTAGCCTGACGAGTTACTTCCTTGGTTTGAATTGTAAATTATTTAAAAATAGCGTGTAAGAGGGCCCTAGACTAGAAATGTTTAGTTTAAATGTAGTTCTGTTTATAAGTGTGTATAAGGATGTAATTATTTGACTTATTTGAACTGTTGTATCAGTGAAGCGAGGTGAGTCAGTGAAGTTATGGTTTTACAGTGCAGTGAATAGTTCCGATCAGTGATAATTTATAGCGTCAATGAAATGTGTTCTATAGTGTCAGTGAAATGTGTTATAGTGTGTCAGTGAAATGTGTCCTAAAGTGTCAGTGAAATGCGTCATAGTGCCATTACAATGAGTGAGATGAGAGTAAAGTGAAAGACTATTGAAACTTATGTAGGACCTATACATAATTATGTAGGTTGTGTTGTAAAATTAGGTGTTTTATTTTATGTTTTATTATTATTGTGTTAAATTATATTGTGTATTCTTATTGTATTGTGTATAAAATTGTAATGTGTAATTGTATTGTGTATTGTAAATTTATTGTATATTGCTTATCTTTTTTTGTGTATTGTTTATATTGTGTATACCACTGCCACCGTGCTTGCCCACTTGCAGTGTAAATAAATACATACGGTACATACATTTTCAGGTCTGGCTTGCATATTATTGAGCTTTTCACATAAAGACATAAATGGAAAAGTAACATGATGAAATATAATAAGGTACTCGACGTGAGGGAATTACATATTAAAATAACAATGCAAAGAAAGCAAAGTAAAAAATGGCTTTAAAACAAACGAATATTTGTAATAATTCAAACCTCTATAACAGGCCTGCACAAGGCTTGCGCTCATGAGCGGAATGCAGATATTAGCTGCGCTCTGTATAAGGGTGGACTGGAAGAAGGGTGATCTCGTACAAAATATACACAAAAGGAAGTACTATTACGAGTGTTTATGAAATGAATTCCCGTTCAGTGTTTGCAAAACTATCTTGGACTATTATTAATTAATAAAGAAATATTTATTTTACAGAAGTAATATAAATTCTATAGCTACTTAAATGTACAATATCAT
Organism: Periplaneta americana; assembly: GCA_025594305.2. Lineage (NCBI taxonomy): Eukaryota > Metazoa > Arthropoda > Insecta > Blattodea > Blattidae > Periplaneta > Periplaneta americana. The sequence continues at coordinate 3,336,045 of JAJSOF020000023.1, read as the reverse complement.
TTTGTTATATTTTTATTTATCAGTACATGAAAATGAGGTTTTATGCTGTTGGCAGCTGAAAGGAACAGTAGCCTACTGATCGTAATGAAACATCAGTTACAGATGTTCGATGTCTGCCTTTATTAAAGTTGATTATAGAAAACAGTTCCTCACAAATATAAATGTTGAGCCAAACATAGCAATCATTTTCACAGCCAGCCTGTGTAGTCGTGGATATTACTGCTGATGTTTAGTCTTGTAAAACTCAACCAGGCTAGTAGTATTATTCAAACGATCTTTAGCCCTTAGGTCACATTGAAGATCAATAAGTTCGAGCTGTAAATCGTTAAATGTTAAATGTTATGTTCCGTCTTTTAGATTCCTCCATACTGTACCGTAGCAGTAGGTAAGCAACGTGAAACAGTTACTGAGAATAGGCCTACACACTGCACTCCACTAGATAACTGAGTGGTCGTTTCCCTATAGCTAGTCTATGTCATTCTGACGTATCTTCCTCTCTGTTTCGGCGAGCGGTAAACACCGCTCTCCTGCTCCGAACGAGAGCGCGCGCTCGTTGAGCGCTGTTTGTGCAGGCCTGCTCTATAAGGCCTAGAAATTAACATCGTAAAAAGTATGCCTTGATATAAAAGTCTGCGAAACATATGTGCAGCTTATAAAATGAAACAAAAACAGTTAAAAGTCTGCATTAGGTTTAAAGAATAGACAGTTATTGAAGGACCTTTGATATTTATTTTCATCTACTTGTTAACTTGTCGGACCAATATGCCTTTCAAATAAAATGAGTGCTTTGTATAATATTCATGAATTTTGAACTTATGAAAAATATTGTTTAATTTTCTCATTATTTATTAATTTCTGACTTGCACTACTTCATTTTAACTGTCTTTGTTAAATTTTATAAGCTGCACATGTTTCGCTGACTTTTATATCAAGGCATACTTTTTACGATCTTAACTTCTAGACCTTACAGAGGTTTGAATTATTACAAATATTCGCTTGTTTTAAAGCCATTTTTTACTTTGCCTTCTTTGCATTGTTATTTTAATATGTAATTCCCTCACGTCATGTACCTTATTATATTTCATCATGTTACTTTTCCATCAATGTCTTTATGTGAAAAGCTCAATAATACGCAAGCCAGACCTGAAGATGATACCTTAATATCGAAAGCGCTTTTCGCATATGTGTTTCATGTATGTAACCTAATGTAATCTTCTGTATTATGCATTAGGTTTAAAGAATATACAGTTATTGAAGGACCTTTGATATTTATTTTCATCTAAAGCATTCAATGTTAACCACTTTCTGGGAACAATTTTAGGATCTATATTTAAATCACAAAATATTAGGTCTTCAAAATGTGTATGCTAAATCACAAATAAAATTTCCATGACATTACAACAGTCATTCAAATTCGAGTTTGGGGTACGATAAATACATTACAAGAATAACACTATTTTTTTTTTAACTCCAGCAGCTTTCCAAATAGTTTCTCAGTGCAAAATTGAGTAATATTAATACTGTGTTATGAAATTCCTAGAAGAAAATTTTTAAGTAAAAATCTCATATTTATTTAAAAATTATTTTGCAATACAGTAATTATACAGTGTTCCAAACAATTAATAGTTAAACTAATAGATTAATCCCTTAATGGGGACAAAGACGATGAAACATAAGTTGGATGTAATTGTGAAATAGAATAGTATGAAGTTCTTTAAACAGTGAAGATGGTGATAAAGCTGAATATAGAAAGAAAGATTGAATGAAAGATGGAAAGAATAAGATGGAATTAGGTCAAATAAGAAGTAGAGAAATCAATAAGATGAAGATTAAAATGTCAAACGAGTGTTAATAAGAGGTTGGCGATATGGAGAGGAAGTTGAAGAAGTCGAAGGTTTAGTAATGGTGGAAATTATCATGACAAACGTGTAGAATAAAATTAATAAAAGATGGCAACAGTGGATCAACAATGCTCTAATTTCCGGCAGCCAATCGCGTTGCAGGTCGGCTACATTTAAACGTATGCGTCTTGTGATTCGCTTATGAAGACGTTATTCATTTCTTAAGGCTCGATAAATAATATAATCGCCCGCCATTATGCCTCTTTCGTTGGTGTTCGCAGAAAGCACACGAAGACGTAATTTGCCGCTCAATTATTTTCTGAATTACAGTGCGTTTGATTTATTATCATAGGAGCTACGACATGATAATGTTTAACGGTGTGGCAAATAGATTCCTCATATGGTAGCTCGGGAACGAAAGAACAAAAATGTCGAACGATACTACCTACCTAGACTTTATAGAGCCTTCACTTCCTAAGACGTAAGCAAAGAGGAGGAGTCACGCCGGAAATAACAGCGTCGCGACTATAGTTCTGCTGTGACAGCAACTTATGAATGAAAAATAAGAATGTTAGCAAATACGTCCTCTAGAACACAAAATAACTGAACTTCAGAATTAAAAAAATGTGATTATATTGTGTATAGGTGTACTTCCATTGACATAAAAATCATAATCCTGTCCTGTAAGTGTATCAGTTCGTAATTCCAAGTATCAAACAGAATTGCGGTAATAAATGTGGCCATGGCAGATCTTCAACAAAGATAGTTGTTTTTCCCCATGCTTCCGGAACCAAGGCCAAATTATTCAAACAATAGTGTAAAAAAAAATGCGTTTCAACGTCCCCCAAGCTACATGTGACTGATGTGTATAAATATTGCAGAATTTCTGGCACTTTCCACAGAGTTCAACATGTCTGCTACATCGGTGTTTGTATTCGTGGCCCTTGTCTGTGTCGCTGTGACAAGAGCGGCAGTATTCAAAGAGGAAAATCCTTGTGAGTAAGAACTACACTAAGTTCACTTCATACATTAAAATCATTCCATTACAACGTTGTCTAATTTTAGTTCCAGTTTCCGCTTGTTCTGTGCATGTGTTCTGACATGGGTTCGAATCCCTCTTGGGTTGAGTACCGTGTTGGATTTTTCCCAAAGTTTTCTTTTTGTTTTCAATTGTAAGGGAATATTGTCATGGTGATTTTTTGGATTCATCTCGCCAAAAGACAATATCTCCTTATCGTCAATTACATAGAATCTGGATAACTTCGAATTCAATATAGCGTTATTAACTAATAAATTATGAATAGGCTTACTTTTTTTATCACCATTACCTAAAATATAATTTTTCTCACAATCTCTACAAATGTTAACAGCCTAACAATTTTGCTTTGTGCGTATAAGCTCAATGAAATAATTTCAGCGAACATGAATAATAAAGATTTTAGAAATAAAATGAGAAAATTTACTTCCCGTCGTCGGGAAAAAAAAATGCTTAGCAGATCCTATAGCCCTGCGTTTCTTAAACTTTTTTGAAGTGGGGACCACTTTTTAAAGTCAGAACAGTTCCGCGGACCACCTTACTCTTGTTCCCTTCGAAAGAAAATGTATCATTTTCGTAGCATATTTTAATGCCAGTATACTTATATTTTAAAATTGAAATAAGGTTCGGTACTTTGGTCCTATGTTATGAATTCGGGTGGTCTCTGGCTGGGTTACAGGCGCGGCGCCAGATGTGCAGGGAAAAGATGTCGAGAAACACCACGTAGGCCTATAGAGGCCTAGTGCTTTAAATCCCTCTTTTGCTGCTGAGAGTGGAGTGGGAAGTCGATAGACGGGTAGGGTAATAAATTTCATAAAAGGTAGTCCTGGCAGAAAAAGTGAAATTCGATTGTCATGTGTCATTTCCAAACTCTGAGATTTTAAGCTATAGTGTGATACACAATTCGTTTGAATTTTATTTATTCTTCTGTCTTTTTTGAAGGACCACAAGGGCAGACCTCAAGGACCACAGGTGGTCCGCGGACCGTAGTTTGAGAAACGCTGCTATAGCCTATACACCACGGAATCGAAACAAAATTTTACCCTTAATGTATAATATACTAAATTAATGGTAATATAATTATGACATATTTTCATGAACTCTATTTATCATTTTTCGCGAAATAGTCCCAGCCTGTTCAGACAGTCTACGTAAAGATTAATTTTTGGTCCTACAGAAATATCTGTTATGGTAACAATGATTATTACAGGAGAAAAATTCTCTCCGGCACCGGGGTTCGAACCCGGGTCCTTGGAATTTGCTGCCGCTGGAAATCAGGGGTAGTCTTAGTCCCCAGTTGTTTAAAATTAGGTTGTTTAGAAATATTTTAAATGCACAGAACTAGTTTTTAGGTATAATTTTTATTTATTATTATTACTATTATTATTATTATCATCATCATCATTATTATTATTATTATTATTATTATTATTATTATTATTATTATTTTACACAGTCATTACTTTATTTTTCCATTAACACTAATATCTAGGTAATTGTGATTGTCTCAATGTAACATGTGCTGTGCTGATCATACTAATTGTACTATTCCTTTAGTTGTGAGATTATATTCATATGTATTAATTCTTTTTTTTCTTTTTTTAACTTAATACTTGTATACTAGAATGTATTTTTCTGTTTGTGTATATGTATTCAGTCTCTTTTTTTTATTATTACATATATATATATATTTTATTATTGTTATTTCAAAGTTAATACTGATTATGTATATGTATTCAATCTCTTTTTTACTTAATTATGCTTATTATTATTTTTAAGTTCATATTTGTATACCGGTATGTATTTTTCTGTATATGATTTGATCCTGGTTGAGTGGAAGAAAAGGCCTGACGGCCTTAACTCTGCCAGGGAAAATAAAACTTATTATTATTATTATTATTATTATTATTATTATTATTATTATTATTATTATTACCATACCAAGTACTCTAACCACTGAGCTTCGCCGAAGTTCAAAAACACTAGAGGAGAGGGATTAGGTCCGGTACTCGGCGTAGCTCAGTGGTTGGAGCATTTGGTACGTAGAACCAAGGACCCGGGTTCGATCCCCGGCGCCGGAGTGAATTTTCTCCTCTAATAATACTGTTCAGACAGGCCTATCATGCGAGTTGTAATCTCTTTGAATAATTCACTCACGAATTAGCCACAAGATAGGCCTAACTCTTGTGATAGCTTTAAAAATGGGTAGACCTATCACGACATAAATAAAAAAAGAAAAAAAAAACATTATCGGATCTGAAACTCGTAACAGAATCTTTGCTATTACATTAAGGATCATGCGAAGCGCACTTTCCTCGTAGCTACTGACGTGCATCTATGCTTAACTTACAGTTGCGCACGCTCTGCTTCAGAATCAAATAAACGACATCTTCTCTGCATTCTCCACGCACTCGCTCCACAACGTGTCCAGAGTCACCCGAGGGCTAGGCAAGACGGTGAGTTGGCCGATTCCTCTACTATTAGGCCTGTAACACACTTGCAGAGTTTCCGCCAGCGAGAAAATTAAAAAAAATTGATAACATGGATTCAAATGGACGTCCACAAACTGGAAGAGATTCTCGCTCGAGGCAAAAACCTCGCGCGAGTTTCTCGCTGGAATCGGTAGCTCAGCGAATTTTCGTGACACATTTATCAAAGATATTTGACATTTATACTCTTTATATCGATTGAATGTAGAAAAAGATATCACAGGTGGCGATGAATTGTATTGTTTTTATTTGAAAATGAGGAAAGATGGCTGATAATTGCAGTCAGAAACTTATCGAACTTGTACGATGTCACTCATAGGCCTATTTATATGACACACGGGATGAAAACTATAAAAACACGAAACTTAAAGATGAAATATAGAGACAAATATCAGATTATATGAAGATAAATAGGGCTATATTTTATTTTGATGAGATTTAATAGTATTAATTAAACATTTGAAATAATGTATCTATGTCTTAATAGTTTACATAATTTTAATCAGAACATAGCAAAGAATCCTCTATCATATCATGAATAGCAAAAAACTGTGGTCCATTCAATCTGAAATAACGCCTAAACGTATCATCATTCAAATCGAAACCAGTGTCCAAAACTCGCCCTTATTTTCGTAAGCTACAATGTTATTTTCAGATATTTCTGGTAACAAAATATGTTCATGTAACTCCATTTCCTCATCATCTGAATACTCAGATTCAACACAGCGTTCGTACGTAATTTGTAAAGTACAATATACTTACAGGTTATATATTTAAGTACGACAATATACGTAAATAAATAACCTATAATATTTCCCCCAACGAGCCATTACTATAATCAGAAAAATGCTTTCTGCATGAAGGCAGTGCATAGATGATCATAGCGAGGTGTGATCTGTGATAGCGAGAACTCGCCAAGTGTGTGGAGGAAGGCTCTTCGCCTCTTTCTCGCAACACATTTCTCGCTAGTGAAAGCTCTTCAAGTGTGTTAAGGGCCTTAGACCATAGCATTAGTAATCATTAGAAATTCATGAGCCTAATTTACATGGGTAGGCTTATAGTAGGGCTATAGTTTAGAGATTAATCATAATAACAAATAATCACGTATAAGCTATATTGGATTGGTGTATAAGTTCGTAGCGTTTTTCTGTACTTTCATTTATTTAATAGTACTATAGTGACACAGCTACCATAGCAACGAAAAACGTTATGAACTTAAGTTATACACCAACGCAACAGATAGACAGTAACTGAAGTCTTGAATAAATGAGGTCAATGGACTAAATGAAGCATTTGTAGCAACGGTTTCTTTTTAGATTATTCTATGATACATTTGCAGGTTGTTCATAAGTGATTTCACTATTTTAACAGGTATCGAGTAAAACGTCATCGTGATCACTAGCAATAATGACGTCGCAGGGGTAGCGCAGTAAACTGTCCTTGCTTCACTGCCTCTCTTCCAGCCAACTCTCCTACAAATCCAGTAGGCCTATACAAGCATCTATCAGTGGCGGGTTATCTGCTTAGATTTAGATTGCTTCTTTCTAAAAACCTAAAACGTGTGTTTAAGGAATAATAGGAGGAACAGTATTATTTTGTTGTGCACGTGATGAAGCTGCAGATGCCTCGTGTGTTCTAAAATTCTATAGGCACTTATTAATCAACATCGGACGATATTATGACACATGCCATAATGATTATCACAAAATCATAGGTAAGCATGAACATAACCAATCTAATTATAAACGGAAATATCTACAGTAGAAAATAAGAATAAAATATTTATCTTTACCCAGGAATGGACGGGGCGAAGAAATTATAACATTTGAAAATATAAAATTAAAATAATAGTAGACCTACCGGTACTAAAATATGATGAAACAGGATATGAGTGAAAGAAAACTGCATGGCAGTTACACATTACTGCTTTGGAAATAAAAAAATCATTGAAGTACAATAATGAAAGAGAATTTATTAAGACATGCTTGGATAAAATTTCTAATATTATTTGTTTCGAGTAATCTGATGTGTTTAGTAGTACGAAATTATCCCCACGAACAAAACAAAGGAGAATAATGAGCATTGAAATATTAGCTGAACGAAAATAAAATCAAATATGCATCATTCTCTCCTTACAGGTGAAAAAACAGATAAGTTATTCATACAGTAGAATTGGTAATTTCCATCCGTGGAGTTACGAAGAATGTCTCCAAATAAGAATATTTTCTCGATGTCATTTCACTTGAAGGAAATAGAACAGGAGAATTCCAAGCATTAAGAAAATATAGGCAAATACAGGGACATCATTTTATTTTTACTAAAATTTTTAATATTAACCTGTCTATATCTTTGTGATTAAAGGTCTAGAACCAGAAACACCGCTTGCTCCCCCTTCCAAGACTGGAGTTCGATGATACTGGCGTAAAATACAAATCACTTTACTAGGTATAGGAGGGAAGAAAAGTAGTTCATCCATTTATATAAACTAGGAAATATCGAAATTTTGACTTTGATAATTTTCATTAGGTTTTTGTTTAATCAAAATATAGTACTGTATTAACACTAAGTGTTTTTACTCACGAATTGAGCTATCAATTCGGACTTATAAATTATGCAGTGTATATTGTACTGTTAGGCCTACTGTTAGCGTACTAAGTTATATAGAGAATGAAGTTAAATTGAAAAATAATCATAGCCTAATATGGATATTTAAACACATTTTTGAAAATGGTGGCCGTTCATTTCGATATATGCTTCAGTTCTTTTGTGCATATTATCGCACTATAGACTATTGTACCTAATTCCAATTACCAGTTCGTACGAGTAGGCCTAACTCATGTTGAAATAATTCTATAAGTACCTACTCTATAAAAGAGTAGGCCTACCTTACGTACTGTAAATTTAATCTTCACTTCTGCCCGATCCGAAAAGATAAAATTACTCAGAAATGCTATCTACTGTCCATTCAAGTGGTTTTGTCGCAGGGTCGTAGAAAAGGGAGGGGGGATCACGTGACATTTAATTACTTAACGAGGTCCTTTTATTTAAGTTATTTTAACCAGTTGTATAATATTACGTAAACGTCCAATTCCTAACAGAAATTAATGTTTTCAGAAAAGAGCTAAGACAGCCCAGCTGTTACAGAGGGGAGAACAGAAGTAGGTGGGGGAAATCGGGATGGGACGTAGGCAAACGGACGACAGTACCTGTGCGAAAATATGATTCAATATTGAAAGCTCTTTCGTCACTGGAAAACGCGACCATATTTCTGGAACGTACTATACTCACTAACTCATTACTGCATACTCGGCCTCGGTTCTGTGTGGAGAACGGTAGGAAGTTTAGTAGTAGAGGGGGTGGGAGTAAAGTACATTCAAAAACTCGGGTACAATAAAAATTGAAGTAAAAATAAAATGATGTCCCTGAAGCCTACAAGATTCAAATTAAAAGATAGAACAATGCAGGTCTTGAGGTTTTTATGAAGTACTGTGTCTATGCATAGACACCAGAAATAAAATACTACAATGAATTAGCATCGTATATGTGTTAACATAATGTAATGAAAGGAGCAAAAATATTATAACACAGGATGTCTGACAAGATAACCATTTGGAGCCAATCTATTAACATGCGGTGTGGCAGTGTTGGCTTCGTAAGGCGAATCAATCAGGTATGAGACGTCAAAATACTCCGTAATACAGACATCGTCAAGAGTTATTTTCTTCCCAGCTGCTGGCAGAAGCTTTGTAAGTAGGAGAGATCGAACGGTTCCGTTCAGTTCACGTGATGAGCAAAGACGGCTAACATTGGCGCGGAAACGGAGGCGGGTCAGGTAAGGATGCCACTCGGGCCAATCAGCTCCCCTCTGCTTTGACAACTCCTCCTGTGCTTTGTTCTGTTCTTTCACATTACAGTCAAAGTCAGCGGTTCCCTACATGTGGTCTGCGGACACTCCAGTGATTTGAAGGGGGTTCGTGGAACCAAGTGTGTGTTTTCGAACGGTATTTGACTAACCTGTTGTTTTAACCAAACTTAACTTCATCACGCTCTCTGATTTGTATCAGCTTTTTGGAATATTTTTTTGTTTATCTCAGACTTCTGAGACACAGAAATTTTAACAAAAATCAGATCTTCTGCGGAATTCTGTTGTCTTGCAAGTCTTGCGTAGGTACCCATCCGATATTTTTAGTTTTTTAAATAATAATTCAAAATAAGACATTTTGAATCTTGCGTACACTACTTTTAACACTTTAATATAAGTAATTGGTTAACTAGCGGACTTAGTCGTGTTAATTATGTAAGTTTGTGCGCCTTACAGCTGTTTCGGTGCTTTATCACACCATCCTTAGAGCCTACTAGATGCCACATAATTACACTTACATAATTAACACGAGTAAGTCCGCTAGTTAATCAATTACTCAAAATAAGACTCTAGGAACAACATAGAAATTAAATTTGTGGCCTCGCTGTGTTATCAATTGAGAATTCAACAGTGTGATCCCAAGGTCAATCCATTTGGCCATTTTCATTATTCATATATAGGCCTATACATGATTATTAGGGACCGGATTTTTTTTGTAATATCAAGGTGTGAAATATATACATATTTATGTAAGAAAAATAAGCTGAATATGTAAAATCATGAAAATATTTAATATCAATATCTTGCAGGTATAGGATAGTAAGACTCCCCAGTTGTGATTTCATAGAGCACCCGACTTTTTTACCGCACACTTGACACATTACTATTTTTCCATCTGTAGTGAAAGCTTCGTCCATCGCAATCCGTGGTTTTATTTTTATCGTTAGGGTTGATATTACAAGGGCCATTTTAGTTAGTTAAAAGCAGTAGATAAATTCACTTTCACTTTATACTGTAAGTACTAAAACTAGAGAACTGAGTGAAATGAATGACACAACAGTACTGCAAGCACTGTTTCGCTTTACTGGATTAGAGAAAATAAGAGGAGATGTAGGACACATGCATTTTAGCTGCTCCCTGTAAGAAACAAAGTACCTACTAAAAGCTCAAACTATAGGCATTTACAAACTGTTGTTTGCCTGGAACTAAGGACGTTGCGTTTCGTGCCGAAATATATCTTTTCTTGGGTAGGTAAAAAAGGCTTTTTAAATCTGTGTATTTCAAATTGTAAACTTCCCTAAGAGGAGTTTTTTTTTTTTTCCTTTTAGAGAAGTAAAAATGAATAAACCCCCTAAATATGTAGATTTATGTAATATCAAGCCATAATATGTAATGTGGGGTAAATATGTAAAAAATGTAGTATCAAATTTCATTATATAGGTAATTACAAGATTCGCAAAGATTTGTTATTTATATATGGTTAGGTTGAAAGGAATATAATATGTAATTACATAAAAATCCGGTCCATAATGATTATGTTTGAGCCGTGTATCATATTTTACGCCTTTTTTTCCAAAACAACGGCAAATCTTAACTAAAGGTCTACTGCATGTTATTGTGCATGGCACTAGAAAACTCGCCAGTTCGTCGAATGGTAGATTTAAAAACTAGCTCAGTCCTTTCATAAAAATGAACTTAACGCGTTTTGGGATGACAATCTTCAATTCGATTCATTTCCCATTCTCAGTGCCTTTCTAGCAATACATTTTGAACTCTCTTCCGATAATCTTTAGAAGTATAAAAAAATCTTAGTTGATTTACATTAAAATGAATTTAAGGAAACATTAGCCTTTCTGCAATGGAAAAAAAATGTATGGAAAATAGGTCTATTTCCTTGGTGACAACTTATTTTCCCCGTCAAGAAAGATTAGAGCTTAAAAATCGTGTTTTTCTTACAAAGTCCCTCTCGTAATTCAGGTTACATGCACCACCCATATATCCCGATGTTTTCCGAATGCAATACTACAATTAATGCCATTCCAAGAGTTAATTACAATGCGTACAGTATGATGTTAACATTTATAAATGATATGAAGGTAAGCTTAATTTTAAAATGTAAATAACTAATAAATGTATACAGGTCTAATATGGAAAATAGACCTAGTAAACGACAGCGATATAAATATATGTTTAAGTTCCCTATCTCAAAACGTTTTGTAGAGCATCCGCATTTTCCTGATCAGTCTTCGCGCGCTTTTGCTGAATCACTCTGTATAGGTTCCATACCTAACCTTGCGTTGAAATCTCCTACAAATAAATACCAAATTTCCACTGACTTGGGTTAACATGGTTGTAAATAAAACTGAAAAGGAGAAAAAATGACTCTATATAGCTACTTAGACGCCATTGATAGTGTTTTAGGCCTATTCGTTGTCAAACTGCGTTCTTGTTAGTGTGTGCACTCGGCGAAGAGAGCGATCGCAAATGTTGTTAGAAATCTTTATAAGTTAATCTCTCTTGCAACAGCCAACTTACGTTAGTCTGTAACTTACGGTTTTGTTTTTATTGTATTAATATTTTAACTGTTGAAATCGTTTCATTTTTGGTTGACATTCATACTAAACTGTTGTACTCAATGCAGATTCCTTTCATGATATTTTTCAGTCTTGTTGTGGAGAGATGCCAAAAATAAGCGACGACGACAAGAAGTTAATGAAGGAATGCAAAGGAGACATTTGTAAGTAAAAAAGAGTTATCACATCTCTGAGAAAATCACTCTACTTCGATTTTATAATAAAGTCGGAAGTTCTTCCTCCCTGACAACAGATTTACTGTAGCCTGCTTTCCTGAAAAGCAAAATTCGCGAGTTCCAAGTTTCAGCATCACGTTCCTCCTGTCTTTGAGACAAATAAGATTTTTTGATTGATAACTAGATACAGTTTTCTTAGTCCAAAAACAGTAGAATGAGTATAAGTGTGCACGGGCATGGATTACGTCATGTGTTCTTCAGCAGACACCCCGCTCACAAACACAAGTAACGCGAACTAAAGGGTTATTCTAAAACAGGTTCCTTACTCCTAAACAAGTATAGTAAGCTTCAGTTTAGCAATGTTTATGATATTATGCACTACTAGTTGAAATAAAGGTACGGTCACACGTCGCTACTTTTATACTGCAGCTGCAAAAGTTGCGTGTCGTGTTCACACGTAAGCCAAAAGTAGTGCGCTGCACGCTACTTTTCGTGCTGCGCAACCCGAGTGCTGCAAAAGTTGCAACTGGAGGTTGCGAGTCTGTTCACACGCAAGGCGCTACTTTTGCAGCCGCAGTCATGCTGCAGGTTTCCATCTCCGTGTTGACTTCTCAATATACATTTTGTGGTTATGTTCGCATTATTAAGAAACTCATGCGAAAGCTTACTTATCTATTATTTGCTTTTCTGTCCTAACTATCAGAAATTGGCATTATTTTTACTATAAAGCTTTTAATAAACGCCTATATACTTAAATGATAATCAACAGCATATTCACGTAATCAATGTTGGCAACCCTCCTGTTTGAAACTACGCTACAGAAAATTAAAAAAAAAAATAAATTATATCATCAGCAAATATGCTCAGACTGTGTTGTGTATTTAATAACTGTTACAAATAATTTATTTTCATCACATCTAACATTAAAATACATCCAAACAATAAAAGTATCATTGGCACATTTGGGTGGTAACACTGGTCGAAATCGCAGCAAAAGTTTCAACAAAACCGATATCAAAAATGCTGCGGCTGCAACCCTGAGAACCCTGTTCACACGTCGCTACTTCTAAGTTGCGCGCAGCATGGAAAAGTAGCGGGCAGCAGGTTCGGCAGCCGTTGTTCACACGTCGCAGTACAGGAGTTGTGCAGTTTTTTGTACTGCAGCGCTGCAAAAGTAGCGACGTGTGACCGTACCTTAAAGGTGCCTAAAACAAGAACGAAAGTACTGGAGTGAGTAGAAGTATTCGGAAGAGAGTATGTCTGTTTAAGTTAAGACATAGGCCTAATTGTGTGTAATTTATGTAAGACTGACATAATGTGTTCTAAAAGATAATAATTACAGCATCACTGTAATTAAAAATAATATATAAACCATTTGAAATTGATAGAAAGAAGTAAGTCTGACTATATTTCATCAACTAGTAATTTAGTGTCAGCGGACGAGTTTAGCAGAGATCTGTAAGAAATGATGGTGCATACCAATATTTAACAAAGCTGAGGACAAACACTTTAAAAATATTGTTGGAAAGACACTAATTGTACAATAGTGGCAAAAAAAAACCGGACCGACCATTGTAGCTGATTTCAGAGCCTTGTTCACTCCAGAGCACGATAGACTGGTAACTAAGACTTTCGTGGTTCGAATCCTGCCTGGGAAGGAATCTTTTATTTTGTTCCTTATTCAGATTTATTCCCAGTACTTTTCGATTGCTGGTAAAATTCATGTTCTGGGAATAATAAGTTAATTACGTAGTAAAATATCGCTGCAATCGAAAAGGAGATCTGATAAGGAGATCTTGCTGGCCTATTTCTTGGAATTAGTCGATCAGGAAACATGGTTCTGAGGGTAGTCACGTTTTCTCTCACGTTATGCGCCGTGGCACAGTCTTGTTCAACGAGAGGATCATTTATCTCAAGTCTGCGCAGTTCTTCTGAGAGTCGTACTCAGGATATTCAACACCAGTGAGTGCCTCACTACAGATCAGGTTGGACTTCTTGCCACGGCAGTTCGTACTCGTTGAATGTTTTCTCGGGCGTTCGAACGTGTAATACTACCACGAAATTACAAGAAAATTTCTAACGCATTTTAAAATTGTATCCCGTTTCGGTATTCTTATACTCGAAAATCAGCCAAGAAATTTTCTTCTGCCTCCACAATGCTCCCGGTTTTAAGGAAACGTCCTCACAGAAAATGCTCGTTGATTTACTAAACAAATATATTTTACTCTTCAACAAATTGCATAAAACATAAAACTAATTCATAATAATATTCGAGTATTGTTGCATTTGCATTACACAACCTAAGCTTATACCCAATGGCCAACACTCTATTTTTTTTTTTGTTAATTTTCATTCTCAACGAAATCCGGTTTGAAAACTGTTTCTAGAACGGATATCTTATCCTTTAGTTATGAGCGGGAAACTAAAAGCGTTGATTCCACATTATGGTAACACAATTTGAAACAAATAAATTCTAAATCATCATGTAAATAAATCATACTCAACTTGAATCCTATTATCAGATGATATTTAGTGTCGGAATTCTTTTTCAGCTTCTGAAGATGAAGGAGAACACGACAAACCGAAGGGAAAGCATTTCGTAAGTACTCGGCTTTTATTTCTGTGGATTTCACTGGTTTTAAGAAGACGAATTGCACCCAGAAACACATTAAACAGCATGATGTGAAAGTTACTTTCCATAATCTGTGACAAATATCTATTAGGCCTACAATGTAAAACAGAAATAGACAGTATCAAAATACTGTAGGCCTAAATCTTTACGTTGCGTAATTAGCTCTAGTATTAATTTGAGCGAACATCTGAAACACGGGAATTAAATTTCAACTATTTACTCGTCATTTGTTTCATTTTCAGTGTGGTGCTGCCTGTCTGTTTGAAAAGAGTAACATGGTAAGCAATAAATTAACAATATACAAGTTTTAAATCTTTTCTTGTAAAGAGAATTTTCGACATCCTATTGAATCCAATATAGGCCTACTCATAAAGAATTACAAGGTTTCAATTTGGCCCCTATGTTCTAACAAACATCATCCTTATGCAGACGATTTACAAATACATATCCATACACCCCCGGGCTCACTCAATGACGCAATACGCAGCTTAAAGAGGATCTTGAATCTGTTTCTGCATGGACCAGAAAATTCGGTCTGCCTCTGAATGAAGGAAAATCACAATCATAATGGAACATCGACATCTACGCAGCATTACTCCTGCTCTTCCAGTTAAATGAATCGACACAATAATAGACTACTTTTTGTTTTCTGTGTTAAATCTTTTTAGTTTCAAGAAGAACAGTTAATTTATTTATTAATTCTGTAAATAATGAGTGTTGAACGGGTTACATCAGCTTCTTGTCTATGCGGATGACGTGAATACGTTAGGAGAAAATCTACAAGCGATTAGGGAAAACACGGGAATTTTACTGGAAGCAAGTAAAGCGATCGGTTTGGAAGTAAATCCCGAAAAGACAAAGTATATGATTATGTCTCGTGACCAGAATATTGTACGAAATGGAAATATAAAAATTGGATATTTATCCTTCGAAGGGGTGGAAAAATTCAAATATCTTGGAGCAACAGTAACAAATATAAATGACACTCTGGAGGAAATTAAACGCAGAATAAATATGGGAAATGCCTGTTATTATTCGGTTGAGAAACTTTTATCATCCAGTCTGCTGTCGAAAAATCTGAAAGTTAGAATTTATAAAACAGTTATATTACCGGTTGTTCTTTATGGTTGTGAAACTTGGACTCTCACTCTGAGAGAGGAACATAGGTTAAGGGTGTTTGAGAATAAGGTGCTTAGGAAAATATTTGGGGCTAAGCGGGATGAAGTTACAGGAGAATGGAGAAAGTTACGCAACACAGAACTGCACGCATTGTATTCTTCACCTGACATAATTAGGAACATTAAATCCAGACGTTTGAGATGGGCAGGGCATGTAGCACGTATGGGCGAATCCAGAAATGCATATAGAGTGTTAGTTGGGAGACCGGAGGGAAAAAGACTTTTGGGGAGGCCGAGACGTAGATGGGAGGATAATATTAAAATGGATTTTAGGGAGGAGGGATATGATGATGGAGACTGGATTAATCTTGCACAGGATAGGAACCAATGGCGGGCTTATGTGAGGGCGGCAATGAACCTTCGGGTTCCTTAAAAGCCATTTGTAAGTAAGTAAGTAAATAGTGAGTGTTCATAATGGCCTATGTTTAAAACTGGCAACACACAACTACTTTTTCCTCCTTTATTCCCATGGAAACAAAACTAACAACACTCCAGCCTCAACGCGGCAGTGACGGACACTCCTTGCATCATTGGGATTAAATCCTCCTGCTCAAGAGTTATTTACAAATTGTAAGCGCGCTTCACTAGATTCATTCTCCAGTTTGTGTGAGCCAGCTCTTCTCTGTTAGATTTCAGTTGTGAACAAGGCCTCAAAACAGTTGTAACCGATATTATACCAAATAGGCTAAACTCAGTATCATCTTTAGCTTTTGGAAATTGTGCATGATAAAACACATTCCTTCTTTTCTTTAGATGAAGGATGGATCCGTTGACCAAGATGCGTTCAAGAAAGAAATCCTTGCCCGTTACCCAGATAACATGCATCCAACAGTAACCAGCGCTATTGAAAAATGTGTTCCTAAGGCCAACAGCATAGCAAAAGGTAACGTCACCATTCTTACTATTCTATGTCATCTCCATCACTGCTATCACCAGAATATCGTCACGATTGCATTAATAAATAGTACTGTTTTTTTAATAAACTACAGAAACTCTTAAACAAGAAAATTTCGACCTGGGAAATTTGCAGTGGCGTAGCATGAAATTTTGAGCAGGGGAAGCTAATTTCAGTTGTCTTTCATGCCATATGAGAAAATGTATTAAAAAAAATATAATCTTAAAATAAATAGTAGTCAATGTCAAGTCAGCAGTCGAAGATTGGTTGGAACCTCGTAAGTAACACCAATAAGGCATGACCTCAAATGGTACGTAGTAAAATATGATTTCACGGTTTACACATATCTCTAACAAACAGACAAGGATACGTATAACATTAGCTCACTCCCTGTCATACTTAGATAAATCACAATATTAGTATCATTACGTAAGTATGCGTCTGTCTTTTGGTTGTGTCCTTCATTGACAGCAAGGAGTCGGTCATTTGTTTTTTAAATCACACTTTTGTTCGTAAGTCAGTCTTGATAATACAATTGTCCTAAAAATTCAAGTAAATTGGTGTCAGCAACTGTTATTTCGCTCATTATTTATTATATCAGCCATAATGCACACTAACACTTCAACTGAACACAACTCACGAAAAGGGATAACTCGGAAACTACTTATTTTCAATGTCAAAGCTAGCTTCTTGCGAGCCTTGCGACCAGGATAGTTTAGTTAGAAAGGGATGGAAAATCTGCGGGGTGGATTACACAGAAGAAACCGGTCTGCTTGGAAGCTGGTGTGTGCAGGCTTCTTGTTTACTGCTGCATCACAAATCATCCTGAGCTGCCGCATCAAAATATTTAACGCTTAAATATAAATTCTATTAAAATTAATAAATAATTTTGTCCATAGACTGAAGGTTTATTATGAAATTATTATTAGCTGGGGAAGCTGAGCTTTTCAGCTTACATTGACGCTACGCCACTGGAAATTAGAACTAAAGAAGTGAATTAACGTACAGAATGCCTTCGTTGAAATACCTGAAATTACGGTATTCTTTTATGATATGAAGTAGGTTAGAGACATTCTTAATATTATCGTACGTTGTGTTAAGTTCCAGTAAAAAATTTAGGAATTTTTGTTGAGAAAATGTAGGCCTATGTTTCTTGTGCGAACCTTAATAATGAATTTGCTAGAAGTCACACTAACGTTCCCATGTTGTAGGCATTATAATTGACACTTGTATCAAAATCAGGCGTTCCAACAGAGTGTCCTTCCTTAGACGCTCGTCTCTTTTAAAGGGAGGAGATTGGTGAAAATTCTAACTACTACTATTTTCTAACTATAGAATTTAGTCTTTGCACACATGTTCCTCTCGAAATACGTTTAAACGATACATTATTGTCATTCGTATCACTTAAGTAGTTATTGGTTTATGATTTGTTATTTTTTTTTTTTTGGAAAATTCGAAATATATTCAAAATATATTATCTCCTAGCATAAATTTTAAGTAAATAATACAGAGATTTGTGTACTGACAATATCCCTGATATAGTTAGAAAAACAATGAGTCTGTACATTAAAAACTTAATCCTGAGCAAAAAAGAAAGAAAATATGTTCATTATCAAGACATAATTTTCGGCTTTTTGTGCTTATTCCGCAGATATATTTGATTTCAACAAGTTACTGAAATATAAAAGTCCAGTACTACAATTAATTAACCATATGTAAGCATGCAGCAAATAATTTAACTCGGTAGCTTTGAAATTGTAGAACCCTTTAGAATTTGGATAGCTTATGTAGAAATGTGATAAAAAAACAGAAGTGTCGAAAAATCACTTTCAAAGCGTACAGCGAAGTACCAATTGTAGTAGGATTCTGAAACCTTGGTGACACAAAGACTGTGGTAATTTTAATTACATTAGTGACCGCTACATGAGATGAATGCTAGCAGTGCTGCCACTCCTTTGCAAATACAGTATGTATTAATGACTTGGTGGAAATCAGTACTACTTTTTAATTTACAGACATGGGAAACGTAGAATCGGAGGGACAGAAATGCAATCCTGCACCGTTGATAACCATGGCCTGTACTTACACTACCATACAAAATGTAAGTAGCCTACCTGATACAACACTAAGGGCCTGCAACACATAACTCATCATAATAATAAAATTAATAATAATAATAATAATAATAATAATAATAATAATGGTTTATTTAACACTAGCCGTACCCGTGCGCTCCGCTGCACCCGTTAGAAATAAATATAAAGTAATTACATAATTAAAATAGGACATTTGATCCAAGGAACATTCGTGTTTGATAGAAGGAAAAATCGTTTAATATGTTACTTAATTTAAATTGCATCCAAATAATTAAAATGCGATCATTTTGGTCCAGAGACACTCATTTGGTGCAATGACAATTCCTTCAACATGTTTCTTAATTTTTATTACATGCAACCATAGTTTAATGAACATTGACATCATTTAGATTTAATGTGTATACTTTATTTTACTTGTTATAGGTGTCCATTGAATTATGGTAATAACTTAATTTTAACCCTTGTTTTCTACGTATTCAGTAAATGGTGTTTGGCCCACTATGGTTTTGAACCCTTCAAATAACTTAAATTATATTATACGAGTATAATATTAAATATTATATTATATTATATTATATTATATTATATTATATTATATTATATTATATTATATTATATTATATTATATTATATCAGAAGTTACTGTAATAACATTATAGCATTATGTCCATCTAGAGAAACTACACTTTCCAATGGTGAAATAATAATTAATTATACAAATCGGTTAATTTAGCTTCCGATATTACTTCATACAAACACAGAAATATTCTCTGTAGGCTATCTTTCATAGCTTTCGATTGTTGCTGTCCAAGGCCCCTTATAGACGAAGTCATTTGTTTTTTAATTCATTACACGGCCTTAGATAGCAGTTATTTTAATTTTAAAACTCATTTATCTCATTAAATATCAGTCCTATCAAAATTTTTCAAGGAATAAAACTTATCGCAAATTATTTTTAAAGAAACGTTCGCTATGTAACATTTTTCACAAAATCAATAATAAGCGAAATATTTCGGTTTAATTAATTCAGGCCCCCTTATAACCCCCCCTTTTAAATAATGTATTCTGAATGCCATATAGCCTATAATCTAAGTTACAACGAACGTAATTTATGTTCCAATTTTCATCGAAATCCGTTCAGCCATTATCGCGTGAAAAGGTAACAAACATACAGACAGACAGACAGACATACATACAAACAAAAATTTCAAAAAAGCGATTTTCGGTTTCAGGGTGGTTAATTATATATGTTAGGACCAATTATTTCTGCAAAATCGAAAATTACCAGAAAAATTTCGGCTACAGATTTATTATTAGTATAGATGGCAGAGCTAAGGACATACGGTCTTCCATAACACTCAACTAAGAGTAAAACTGCGATACAAAAAACAAAATACAGTACATAAAAATAAAAAACTGAAGAAGATAAGAATTAGACAATATGAAGTCTGTAGAAATGAGACATAACATATTATAGGATATAAAAAAAGGCAGAATATAATGTAAACAGTAAGTCAAAATAAATTAGACGTACAAAATAAGGCAATAATAATAAGAAGAAGAAGAAGAAGAAGAAGACGAAGAAGAAGAAAATAAAAATAGTGACGTACAAAGTATACAATTGAACACAATATGCCTCTTTACCTCTTTATCAGATATTTAGATAAAAAATAAATATCACTATAATACAGTGTCAAATGTAGTGAATACGTGGAAACATGCAATACAACTTGGATTTAACAGATTTCAAGGTTCGACAGCCCTTGACTTCAGGCGGCAGAGAGTTCCAGTGACGAGAAGTAGCAACAGTGAAGGATGAGGAATACAGAGATGATGTGTGGAGTGGAATTTCTAGCGTGTTATCGCGTTGTGATCGAGTATTTAAGTTATGATAGCGAGAGAGAAAGAGAGAGAGTCTGGAAAAGGAAGAATAAGTAAAGGGGAGATAAAGTGTGCATAATTCGATATAAGAGAGAAAGAGAGTGCAAATTTCTCCTCTCATGTAACCTAAGCCATGATAACTCGAAAGAATATGGCGTATCTAATTACAGATAAAGACTTAAGGGTTTCACTCCCTTTAAGGACACATTGCACAGATATCTTGTTGCATACAAATAACTTTTGTGCAAATTTCAATTTCGTTTGGTCCAAAGTTATAACAATTTTTAAAAAGTTCTCAAATTTAAATGTATTAAAAATAATCATTACTCTATAAATTAAAAAAAAAAACGTTATCTAAAATATGTTCCACGAAAATTTCGATATCCCTTATATATAATTTGCTATTTACTTTTTTCAAAGTTAAGGAACAAATTATTATTTTATATAATCAAAGATAAAAAGAGGTAAAAATTATCTGCAGAAATAAAAACATTTCCCCCAAAAATCTTTGGGTTTAAAGAAAACCCTGATAGCAAGTTATGTTAAGCACATGTACATAGTACATAATGTTTAGAAATATTAGCAATTTTAATAACAAAAATTGAATTGAAATATTTAGGACCAACCAGAGCGTGCAATCCTCTAAAAATGGAGACTAATAACAGCTTATTCAAAGGGCCTATATGCGTGAACATTTGTTGAGGGATTCTCTGTACCCTGTACAATTTTTTAATGTTGAAAACGAAAATCTATTTTTTTTTTTTCGACAATACTGATAAAATTCCAACTCAATTCGACTGTAAATAATTCAAACCAATCTCTGATATCGTTGGCTATATTTCGGTCATATTCGCCTACGTAAACCATATATTACTTTCTTACAGTAACATGAAATGTATGACGAAGTAAACAGTTCACTGGACATAAAATGTGTTACTGCGTTACCAGGATCTAAATATCACTCATTTTCGTAACTATCAATGGATAGGGCCAAAATGTCGTATTCCGTGATGATGAGGGAAGAATAGGCCGTGTCACGTGAGGAGACCTTTGTAAAGCTCCAATATAAGGAATTATAATACACTCAGGGACAAAAAAAACCGGACACTTCTATATTTGCTTGTATTTTGTTGCCAATTATTTCAAAATGAAACAAAACCCATTTAAACAAAATAATGTTCCATTTAGCACCTTATACGACAACATTTGAAAAAAATAAAAATCTCTGATGAGAAAATTTACAAAAAATTACAAAGGGCGTATAACTATGGCATCGTTTGGTCTAACTGTTTTTTCATTTTATGGTGCCTTAAACATTAAAAACTCTTTTTAGTAACGGGTATTACCGCCTCTGGCTTGAATAACTGCATCCATACATCTTGGCATGCTCTCAATTTGGTTAGCAATGTCTTCTTGAGGAATAAGTTCCCATTCTTCGCCAAGTGCTCGCCTCAACTCTTGTAACGATTCTGGTCTCGGTATCTATTCTTAATACGCCGTCCCAGCATGTCCCACATGTGTTCAATTGGGTTCATGTCTGGACTCCTTGCTGGCCATGGAAGAACATGAATTCCCACTTCTTGGAGATAATCTCCGACCGCATGGGCAATATGCGACCGTGCATTATCATGCATTAAAACAAAATTATCGCCTACAAATTGGCCAAATGGCACAACATGATCAGCCAAACATTCATTTATATACCTGCCAGCTGTTAGTCTTCCATTTTCAACAAAAACCAACTCTGTACGAGCATCCGTACACACTCCTGCCCAAACCATCACTCCACCACCTCCATACGGCACATTTTCGGAAATGCAACACTGTGAAAATCGTTCTCCCCTCCTTCTCCAAACTCTTTCACGTCCATCAGGTCAGCACAGATTGAAACGGGACTCATCGGTGAACAGAAAACAGCTCCACTGTCCATTTCTCCAATCCCTGTGATCATTTGCAAAACGCAGTCGTTCAACTCGATGCATCCTGAGAAGTCTGGGACCAGTTGCAAGTCTACTTGATATCAGTCCACTTGCTTTCAACCTTCTTCTAACTGTTTTGGCCGAAATTGGGCGTCCATGCATGTTAACAAATTGCTGGGCTACACTAGTAGCTGGCAGGTTGCGCTCCCTAAGAACTCTCAACACCATATACCTGTCTTCATTTGGATTTGTAGCTCTTGGACGACCCGAACCTGGTCTTCTGGTATATTCTAGGGTCTCTCTATACCGTTTTATGGCATCATGGGTTGTGCTTCTAGCCATATTCACAGCATTTGCAATGTAACGTACACTGCGTCCATCATCGTAAAGGGCTACAGCTCGAGCCACATCTTCAGGTCGCATCTTGTTTTAAGACAAATGTTACAACCCCACTTAAACTCAGAAAATGTAAAAATAAAGAAATAACGAATGATAACGATAATGAAGCACAAAATGGTTGAGACAAAATTGTTATAGCTGAGACTCCGAAAGCAAAATTGGAATATTTGGTTGTAATGGCTTGTTTATAAAACAAAAAATAATCAACAATGTATACACGTCTCCATAACAACAGATGGCTACCATAATATTGTATGAGAAGATAATGTTTTGCAAAATACCAGCAAATATTAAAGTGTCCGGTTTTTTTTGTCCCTGAGTGTATTATGACTACAGGAATAAAGTAACAAACTTGGAATTTAGAAAAAAAAATAGAAGGAGAACAAATCAAATAGGATCATGTTACTTACTGGTGAAGTTCAGCTGGTGTGCCATAGTTTGAGTTGAAGACTGGTCGAGCTGGAAAAAAATGAAATACCTGTGAGATTTACTGAACGTTACAGATGTACCTCATAAAAATGTCATTATTACTCCAAATAACAATTCACTAGGTACCATTACTCTTGAACCTAAGACATTTTACTCAGCCTAAATGGCTGTTTATGCCATAGTTGTTTCATTTGTTCATTTTTCAAGGTACATGTTCACTTTGTTTACAACAAAACATTATCATTGCAAAATAATTCTAACTATAAAATAAAGACCTGTTCTATAGCTGGGGCCATCCACGAACCCAAGGAATAAAAATGAAAAATATAATTGATATATGATTATGAAATAATAATCTTAGTAAAGGAAACTAAAATAACAAAGGATATCGTATCTAGGTTACTGAAAAGTTTCGGACTACATGCATGTAAATATTAACAATAAAATATGGCGTGGAGTCAGAAAAGACCCCAGGTAAGTGTCGAGCGTAAATATATCGGATAATGCATACCTAATAGCAATTATTTATTTTCTGTATTATTTTTTTACGTTATTGTCATAAGTAACCTATTTAGTTTTTTGAAATATGACTGTGTATTAACAGTGATGTTAGTTACATTTAAATTACGATTAAGCACAAAATATTTTTTGTCAACATTTACTCTAAGACAGTTCCTTGCAAAGTTTTTAATAACAATACAGTGAGCATTTAAATTCCATGTTCGTTTTTACCAAACAAACCTGAATCAGATGCATATGAGGCTATCAAATGCAAAACTCTACTTATCCAGGTAAAGTGATTTGTCAGAAAACAGGAAAAACCGTTATGGAAATGGACAGTTTTGCATTTGATAGTAGTCTTCTGAGCTCTATGGAAGAGGAATTAGACAAGATTTGCACAAACCGACTATATCAGTAGATAGAAAGCTGCAAGAAGTACAACATCTCATATGTAACTCATTTCTTTTTTAATTTTTGGATAAGGCGAGTTTTGCACTTGATAGCCTCATATCTCAATATGGGTATTCAGTTTCCCGGTGTCAACTTGGGGAGACTTTATTATTTGAACAATTTTTTCAACAACTGAATTAAACACAACAGGTGACGAGGAATGTTCCTGTTTAAGTTCAGTTGTAACATTGACATTTTTGGGACTGCAATTCTGTATTTTGACTTCATAGTTAGAATTTGCTATACTAATTTTTAATATACAGAAAATAATTAATTTAAAGGCAAATAAAGGAAACGTAATTTTTGTTTTCTACTCTATCCAGTTCACATGAACCTACGTTAAGATGCTACGTTTTTAAATTTATTTCACCGTGAAATGTCAAACATTGTGAAAGAATTACTTTATTATTTTAATTTATTGAAATAATTTACTTAAACTTTCTTCTGTTCCAGACGTGTCCAGAGGATCTGAAAGTTAAATGTAAGTATTTCATTAAGTGTGAACTTTAGGACGTGTATAGTAATATCAAAATTATAATGTTTGGTACATAATGAATCTCTTCAGTCTATCAATCAGAGAAGGTGAAGACCCATAAAGAAAATCTCGGTCAACTAATACAATGCGACAGCGAAAGCTCTAAACGACTCTTTATATAATTGATCCCAAAACGTGTTAAGTCCATTATTATGAAAGAACTGGGCTAGTATTTTTATTCACCGTCTTATGGACTGAGCTAGTTTTCAAGTGATATATAACATAACCTTTTAGGCAAGGATTGTTTTGCAGGAAAACTTACTTAAAATATAATGATAGAGAGCTCAAACATAATCACATATACGTATAAATCATAAATTGCCAAATGGACTGAGCGAGTTTTGGGGTCACAATCTACAATTATATAAATTATTAACTGCTCCGGGAAAATAATTAATTCCCCATGCTAATAAATATGAGAGTTTCTAAATTCGTAATAGGATAAGAAGAAGAAATAAAATACCGTACTGTGTTATCTAAATTTTTGTGTAACATTAGGTCAACAATAATTAAACTTATTTACGAACCAAATCGAACAAGAAACTGTTACCTGTAGAGGCAATACAGCATTGATAAACTACGAAAATAATAAAAGATTAATATATCTTATTTGCTTTACAGCCGATGAGTGTGACAAAAGAAGGGCGAAGTGCAAGGAAATTAGCAAGAAGTTCGACTGAAGAGTCAGCTGTGACAATCTGCGTGATGATTGAAGATTAAATTTACAATATCACAATGTAGCGTGCAGTAGAATGGACAGTAACAATAATCTATACTACAGTAATGTAATTATCTTCCTGTAGCAATTTTAATAAAGAAATATACCCTCTGCATATGCCAGTGAAGTTTTTTGAGTGTAAATTCTGTCAACAGTTTCTGTTATAGATAAGAGCACCTTCAGATGAGGCGACTTTTAGAAGTGCTGTTGAAGCGCTACTGCTTTTGAATAATGGATATGCAACAAGGAGAGGACACGCTCTGTATATCACCTAATTAAATCAGATTTTGTGACATGAAAGTACAAGACACACTGTTTAAAGTCATACCTGGTATCGGTGGCCAATGACTCCTCGTTTTAGAAATATTGGCTATTGTTTATGACATACTTCCATTAAGTGCCTAATAAGGAAGCATTAGACTGTGTAACGGCGTAGCTCATGTGGTTGGATGCTGAGATGTCATCCAGGCAACTTGAGTTCGAAACCTAATGCCTTCTCATATTTTAAAGCTTGATAATATTATTATTATTATTATTATTATTATTATTATTATATTATTATTATTATTATTATTATTATTATTATTATTATTATTATTATTATTATTATTCACTTTCAGTTGTCAGTTCCTATATTCAAAGCCATGTTGAAATATGCGTGGTATGCATCAAAATTGATAAACGAACGAGAAGTGTTTGTGAATGTGAAGGATATCTGTTTCGCAGCAGAAGTGCGGAAAAATGTGCGTGACTGTGGACAACCTTCTTTCATTTGCTGTGCATGGTGCAGAAAATATGTATGTTTTGTATGTTTTTATGACATCATAATGAATCGGGTACAAATGAAATGGAATAGCTGCTACACAAATAGAACAAACACCAGTGACACATCTTACCTTCCTACGTGAGCAGTATTTCATTGTTTATCCTTTACAATACAATGTTGGTTAATTAGTAATTTGTTTAAAACATGATGAAGCATTCAATACATTGAGAAATATGATATAGGTATGTAAATAGATAACTTTGATCACAATATTAATCATTATTAATAGAAAAAAAATATAGGACCAGTTAAGATTCGAACTCAGGTTGCCTGGATAACAACTCAGCATCCAACCATATGGGCTACGCTGTTACACAGTCTAATGCTTCCCTATTAGGCACCTAACGGAAGTATGTCACAAACAATAGCCAATATTTTCAAAACGAGGGGTCATTGGCCACCCATACCAGGTATGACTCTAAACCGTACGTCTTGTACTTTCATCTCACACAATCTTATTCCATTCGGTGATATACAGAGCGTGTCCTCTCCTTGTAAGTTTATTCCAGTGGCGCTGCTAATAACGGACGTTTATTGGGTCACCACTTCCTTACACCGCACGGTCTTTTTTTTTTCGAATTTAATTGGTAATTCCAGCTCTTGAATGATTTCTTAAACATTAGAAAAAAAAAAAACCTTTTTCAATTCTGATGTAACTTAAATCATCAAATAAAGTGTGAAATAATCCTCGATTCAGCCTTTCCAAAACCAATGAATGGACTCAGATCCTTATTCTATTTCTTCGTCTATCCTATCTCCAGGTCTGTCCATGTTCACTGAAAGACTAAAATATTCTCTACTAAAATCTAGTGCGTTGTCGACCTGGTTGGCGAGTTGGTATAGCGCTGCCCTTCTATGCCCAAGGTTGCGGGATCGATCCCGGGCCAGGTCGATGGCATTTAAGTGTGCTTAAATGTGACAGGCTCATGTCAGTAGATGAAAGAGTAGTGGAACGGAGAAAAATTCTCTCCGGCGCCGGGATTTGAACCCGGGTTTTCAGCTCTACGTGCTGATGCTTTATCCACTAAGCCACACCGGATACAACCCCGGCGCTGGATAGAATCGTCTCAGATTAAGCTCCAACTCTTGGGTTCCCTCTAGTGGCCGCCCTCTGCACTACTCTTTCATCGTATGATGACGCAGAATATCTGCATGGAAATATCATATGTACTTCGGTACATTAAAATAATATATCATGTCGGTAGATTTACTGGCATGTAAAAGAACTCCTGCGGGACAAAATTCCGGCACATCCGGCGACGCTGATATAACCTCAGCAGTTGCGAGCGTCGTTAAATAAAACATAACAGTAACATATAGTGCGTTTGAGACGTTATATATCTACAGTCTTACACTATTTAATAACACACGAACAACAATTGAATGAATTTATAAATTGTACCAACAAAGACTTTCCTACATCATTTCCAAATAAAAAAGAAATCCTTCTGAAGAAAGAACAAAAATTGTTCCTCTCCTGAATATTCGCGGACACCCAGAATGAGCTTCGATGACCACAATTTGAGTCTTTTTAAAGAAGATAACCATAACCTTTCTTAAAGTGCAAAATTTCTTCAATTTGAACTTATTGCTGTTAATCAGCTCCCTTTTTTCCCCCAGTTCACTTTACGTTAAATTAAAGTTCTCTGAAAATGCTATAGACGGAGCCCCTAAACCAATTTTTCATAAAATTTCAATGAGTCCCTTCTGCATGTGTACCCATTTTCAAAGACATTTTAAACACACAAAAAAAGTAGTTCCAAAATTCTCACCAAATAGGAAAACTTGCAAAAATGTACTTGATTTCGTTTGCAATACAAGAATATTACACAAAGAATGTACTGATAAAAGAGTGTAGTTTTGCTTCACATTTTTTAAAGTCAAGTCTACTTTTTTTCAGGACAGTAATATAATTATTTTGTAGGCTTTAACTCAAATATATCGTTAATACTAATTTTATTTTGGAAAATATAACAAATATCACTACTCACATTCACTTAGATTAATAATAACCCCAAAATCTAACCCACCTATTATTCCATTGACGACTTTCAATTGTCAGCGAAAATGCTGATTTATAGAACTACTGTCTGAATTCTTTATTTTTTTCTTTCAAAGCTTTCTGCCCAATGGTAGGTCCTTCATGGAAATACAACATTCACTTATCTTCATATTATTGTCTTCCACTTAGTCTTTGGATGCGATCCCAATACCTCAATATTGTCAATCATCTGAAATATTCTTCTTTCCCGAACTTTTCTCCCGTTCACCATTCCTTCCAGTGCATCCTTCAGTAGGCAGTTTCTTCTTAGCCAGTGACCTAATCAATCCTTTTTCTCTTCCTGATCAGTTTCAGCATTATTCTTTCTTCACCCACTCTATCCAACACAGCTTCATTTCTTATTCTGTCTGTCCATTTCACACACTCCATTCTTCTCCATATCCACATTTCAAATGCTTCTAGTCGTTTTTCTTCACTTCGTCGCAATGTTTATGTATCTGCTCCATACAATGCTACACTCCACACAAAGCATTTCATTGGTTTTTAGTAGGTTATTTTATGACGCTTTATCAACAGCTTAGGTTATTTAGCGTCTGAATGAGATGAAGGTGATAATGCCGGTGAAATGAGTCCGGGGTCCAACACAGAAAGTTACCCAGCATTTGCTCATATTGGGTTGAGGGAAACCCCCGGAAAAAACCTCAATCAGGCAACTTGCTCCGACCGGGAATCGAACCCGGACCACCTGGTTTCGCGGCCAGACGCGCTAACCGTTACTCCACAGGTGTGGACCATTTCATTGGTCTCTTCCATAGTTCTTTTCTCAGAGGTCCGCAGAAGATGTTCCTTTGTCTACTAAAAGCTTCCTTGGCCATTGCTATCCTCCTTTTGACTTCCTTTTGTATGCAATAAGCTGTTTTTTTTTAATTCCAGCTTATAGGACACAAAAGTTTTATGGCCTGATATTAATGTATCAATACACCAACCTTAATAGAACATCATCTACATTCGATAGCTTTGTGGTATCATTGACAACGTTCAGACATTCACCTTCCATACACACACATCTTGTTCTCGGAGTTATGTAAAGGAAATAATGTGAATTATGGTTATTTTATGTTATCTAAAATAACTATCTACAAATTGATACCACGTAATATAGGACGAACTTTTTTTTTCTTGAACGATCTGATATTGTCTACTTCATTCTGCAACTCTGCTGCCATCTGTGATCTGTGCATTTAATTTATTGAACTTTCTATCGCTGTCAGGGATATTGCAGATTTCAATGTTATCGATTGATCATTTTCGAAAAGGAATACACTAAACTCCTGCCCCTTGCAGGAAGCTCCAGATCCTACATCCCACATCACAAAAGTTGATGACGTATGAAACGAGTACACACCGTTCCAGAGACTGAACAACGATCATTACTCCACTTCACTTTCAGATCCAGTTGCAAGAGGACTGACTTTCTGTAGTGTCCTCTTTAAATCAATATTGAACATTTTTTCTGGTGACGTACAATTCGTGAGATTCACGTCCCTGCATGTCTCCGAGAACATCGCGAAGCCTGTCTCAATTATGCCCGGTCGACATTTATATTCTAAGATGGAAGAACAATTCGAAGAAGAGCAGTTTGACTTCAGGAAGGGAAAAGTTATGAGAGATGCAATTGGACTGCTGCGAACAATCGGCGGAAGATACCCAAAGAATAATAAAGAAGTGTATGTAGTATTTGTGGACCTAGAAAAGGCTTTTGACAGACTGGATTGGAATAAATTGATGGGAATCCTAAAGTAAATGTGTGCGGATTGGAAAGAGAGAAGGCTGTTCAGTAACCTATACTGTATATGAAACGAGTCAAAGTCAGGATAGGAGAAGAAATGTCAGGAGGAAGTGAAATAGGGAGAGGAGTAAGGGAGACTGGGGATATTTGATACACAGGGATATACAGGATGTTTCCGGGCTGGTGTTACAAACTTTCAGAGATGATGGGGAAGGGCGCATGTGTCAATTTGAGACGAGGAACCCTGGTCCGAAAATGATCGAATCGAAAGTTATAAGCAAAAATAGTTGTGTGGAAATGGAATTGTAATTTTGCACCACGTGCCCACTTTCCCTTAACCTTTGGAATAGTCGTGGAAAGATGGTATGAGGCGAATGTCTCCTACGTGGGTACTTGGCCCCGATACAATCTGTGAGCTTGTCTACTGTTCCCATTGGCTCATCCGTATTCGAAAATCAGGTCTGCATATTTCGCTCTCGTGTACTCCTCCATTTCACTAGGACTGATCGACTGGACACTGCAAGTTGTACACATACACTGCTGTCTATAGACGTGCATATCAGGACCGACCATGTCCGTTACACATTAGTCATTACGCTATCTACATTGCTTTAGTGTAGTTTCCTGTCCCCATCCCTCAGACAGCGCACTGAATGAAATACTGTAGGTAGACAACGCAAACAACGTCAGTTGAATACAGTATGTGTAAGATGTACAGATAAATACATATAAATAAGGTGTACAGAGGAATAAAATTATTCCATTTCCACACAACTATTTTTGCTTGTAACTTTCGACTCGGTCATTTCCGGACAAGGGTTCATCATCTCATATTGATACATGTGCCCTTCGCCATCATCCCTGAAAGTTAGTAACACAAGCCCGGAAACACTCTGTATAATACATGATAAATTTTGGCTCGATCGTTGATATTACTGTTCTGTGATTCATATGTTCTAATAATCACTTCATATTGATGGTTTGTTGTCATTTGTGGCAAATGCGAAGTTGAAGAATTTTATCTAGAGCTAGAATTGCAATCCTGACCGATCAAAGTAAATTTTACGTAAAATATTCCTCATCATTTTTCAATAATATGGATAAGATTTATCGATAATCAATTTGTTGGATTGCAAATATCTTTAAGTAATTATGTCCGGCAGCCTTGACACCTTGATTGTCCAAATTCCTTTTCGACTAAGAGTATAATGTTAGCTTGTTGCATGGAGAAGCATGATACAAGTGAACAGGGGATATGTGATTCGTGTATCAGTCATCCCTGTGTGGAAACTGCATTTGCATCCATTACCCCTCCTACAAACAGACGAAGACCAAGGTTGTCGGAAGAAAAATAAGAAGGTAAACGTGCGAATACTAAATGAGGCAGTAGAGCAAGTGAACAGCTTCAAATACTTGGGATGTACTATAAGCAGTAACATGAGCTGCTGCCAGGAAGTCAAAAGGAGAATAGCAATGGCAAAGGAAGCTTTTAATAGAAAAAGGAGCATCTTCTGCGGACCTCTGGAAAAAGAACTAAGGAAGAGACTAGTGAAGTGCTTTATGTGGAGTGTGACATTGTATGGGGCAGAAACATGGGCATTACGACGAAGTGAAGAGAAGCGACTAGAAGCATTTGAAATGTGGATATGGAGAAGAATGGAACGTGTGAAGCGGACAGACAGAATAAGAAATGAAGCTGTGTTGGAAAGAGTGGGTGAAGAAAGAATTATGCTGAAACTGATCAGAAAGAGGAAAAGAAATTGACTGGATCACTGGCTGAGAAGAAACTGCCTATTGAAGGATGCACTGGAAGGAATGGTGAACGGGAGAAAAGTTTGGGACAAAAGAAAATATCAGATGATAGACAACATTAAGATATATGGATCATATGCGGATTCAAAGAGGAAGGCATAAAATAGGAAAAATTGAAGAATGCTGGATTTGCAGTGAAAGACCTGCCCTTGGACAGAACACTATGAATGAACGGATTTCTTTCGTGGAGTTAAGACAATCATGTCTCCCCTTTCACATCACCAGGAATATATAGACATACAACATTTTTGGATAGTGTCGACCTGGTTGGCGAGTTGGTATAGCGCTGGCCTTCTATGCCCAAGGTTGCGGGTTCGATCTCGAGCATTTAAGTGTGCTTAAATTCGACAGGCTCATGTCAGTAGATTTACTGGTATGTAAAAGAACTCCTGCGGGACGAAATTTCGGCACATCCGGCGACGCTGATATAACCTCTGCAGTTGCGAGCGTCGTTAAATAAAACATAACATTTCTAACAACATTTTTGGATAGCAGCGAAGAAACTAAAGAGGGAGAAAGAAATAGAGGATCTAGAGAGAAAAGGAAGATATGATTTAGTCCAATGTTCTCTCTCTCTCTCTCTCTCTCAAAGACTACCTGAAGTTAGTCTTGAAATGTGTGTCCACAACGATCTGTACATTGAAATAAAAAGCCACTTGCAGAAAGGAAATAAATACAAAGGAGTATCTGATGTACTAAAATATTACAAAGTCACAGTCATTTTACATTTTAAACTAAGTTTTAATGAATCATATTATTTAAAAAAATTGAGACATTAAACATGTGAGATGGAAGTTAAAAACTATGAATTTCCAATTGGTCACGTAACTATTATGTGTGTAACACTAAATAATGCTCCACGCTGTATAATTTAACCTCATTCAGCTAACAATGTTATTCTGAAACACTTCCTTCCATTTGTACGGATCGGAATTCCGTAATGACTCAATACCATGTATTTAAATTATATAATGTCGCAAGGAAGTTGACCACATTATTAGCAGTGTGATGTGGATGCGTGGCATTTCTGCTGCACCGAAGTCAAGTACTCCAAGATCAACATTACCGAAGATCGAAAACGGTCGTTATGTTCTTCATCAATACAATTGTATTACTTTTTCTTTCCTGTGTGGTCGTGTGTGAAACAGAGACTCAAGAATCGCAAAATCGTAAGTTACTTGTTAATAAATTGTTATTATAGTGAAATATAAAATTTACGAACATTTATTTATTTATTTATTTATTTATTCATTCTTTCATTCACTTTATTGGTTTATGTGTAAATTTTATTTATTTATTTATTTGTTTGTTTGTTTGTTTGTTTGTTTGTTTGTTTGTTTATTCATTTATTTATTTATTAAATCATTGAGTCACACTGGTAAGTTCTTCAGGACTTTCACTTTCTACATCACACAGTCTTCTAGATTACGTTTCTGATCCCAATCAGAAGGTTAGTACAAAATTTTACATTAGAGCACTGAGTTATGGATGTAACAAAATCGCCATATATTAATACTATGGAACATAAAATGAAGGGTTCAGAGCCATAGTGGGCCAAGGGCCATGTATTAAAAAACGGAGAAAGCAAGGGTTAAAGTTATGTTAATACCATAGTTTAAGCCTGTGGAGTAACGGTTAGCACGTCTAACCGCGAAACCAGGTGGCCCGGGTTCGATTCCCGGTTGGGACAAGTTACCTGGTTGAGGTTTTTTCCGGGGTTTTCCCTCAATCAAATATGAGCAAATGCTGGGTAACTTACGGTGTTGGACCCCGGACTCATTTCACCTGCATTATCACCTTCATCTCATTCAGACGCTAAATAACCAAAGCTGTTGATAAAGCGTCGTAAAATAACCTACTTAAAAAAAAAAAAAAACCATAGTTTAATGAAGATTGATATATCATTTAGTTTTCACGTGTATACTTTATATTACTTGGTATATTTTTCCATTGAATTATGGTAATAACTTCATTTTAACCCTTGTTTTCTATGGTTTTAGTAAATGGCGCTTGGCCCACTATGGTTCTGAATCCTTCAAATATACATAGTTTCGTGTAAAAATGTTGCGTGATGTGCTATTTTTGATGTCATTTCTGAATTCAGCACACAAAACTACAGACAGGAGAGCTAAAATATTTAAAAACGCTTTTTCATCGCAGGCCTGTGTTATCGACGCATGTCCTACGTCGTGAATAAGCCATTCGTTATATCGTGAAACCTACCTGCGTGTCGGGAAAAGAAGAAAGTGGACTGAGAAGCTTCCCTCCCTCGTAACGCTTCGATTCGTAGCTAGCCAGCTCATTTATCCACACCATAAGTTCTCTCGAGATAATGAATGACACATAGAATACTCATATGCTAATTATTAGACAATTTTTGTTGTACTTTTGATCAGGGAATTACTAATTACACACTAAGTTCAACGATGTCGTCATTTATGAAATGAAAGGTTATAAGTAGACTTCGTGGAATTGCCACGAGAATCCCTGTAAACACTGAGCAGTATACTGCGGTTACAATAAAATCTGTATCCTGCATTCAAGAAATATAATAAATGATCATTGAAGCAGGAAATATCTAAACATGTAAATACACAATTATTTCATAGTGAGATATATTAACTCTTAAAATTTAATGTAAGATACTCACATCATCCTTGAATATGTGCATTGCAGTGAACAGTTACGTACATTTTGAACGACTGCAAAGTAACCTCCCCGATGGTCACTTAAACAGTTTTTATTTTGGGAAAATGTACGTTCAACATCACACGATGTAATACGTACACATTTGAAGAAAGGAAAGTCACTACTTTTTAGTACACCAACTTCAGGTGTCTTGTCGTGACCTGATAGTACATAATTTATAATACCAAGTTGTGAATAGGCTGAATTTTTAGCAATAATGTTTCTCAACTTACATTACCTTTTTCTGAAATTAGTAAATTGTTATTTTGGATAACGGTTTGTGATACTTTATCCACTATATTAAGGTCTTCTGAGAGTTGTAGTTTAGACGATTCTAACAGGATGATGCTTTTGGACGGGATTTTTAAATTAGAATCAATGAACAGAATATCTTCCAATAGCAATGATTTTACAGCTGCAACAGCGGAACTGTCTGTGCTATCCAATGCATCAATTATCTCCATTATTTTGCCGTAATGTTCTGCATAATAATTAACAGCATCCAACCACGTTCCCCAACGGGTCAAGACTGGCTGCGGGGGTAAGGGTATTCCAGAGGCAATTGTTTGGAACAGCAACACTCTCATTGTAGTATGTTTGATTGAATTCTTGTCTGCACTGAACAAATGTTAATCTTTGACTATTCCAACCACAGTATTGAAAAGACAAGTGCTTACTTAGGTATACATTAGCAGTAGCTGCTCTATCTATTTGGACCGGGCACAACTCTTAACATGAACTGCTTATACTACGAGACCGGGCGGTCGCTCTCCTCCTCTATACTACCGTACATCGGCAACCTGATTGCATGCTGCGTGTGGCAATTCAACGAAGTGTAGTTATAAGTAATTTGATGGGCGGTATGCGAAGAAATGTGGCAACTATATATAGCATTCGTTCCTCACTGTTTACATTAGCAGACGACTATTTAGTGCAGTGATGTCAACTCATGCCCATAGGAGCAAGCGCGCGCTTTAGAGCTCAGGAGAGCCTGACCGCTTTACAGCGGGAAGGAAAGAGACAGACGAAAGAAGTAGTAGCCTATATGCCGCTTGATCGAGCTATATTCAGGGATGGCCAGCACTGATTCAATGGATAAAGGGAAGAGAACTTATTAAAACTGTATCCATGGTAATTTTTAGATTTGTCTGAGAAGTATAAGTGCATTATAAGAATGTAAGTTTTAATTTTAATGCTCATTTTTCACAAGTTTGCTTTTTTAATCAAAAGGAATATTTTCTCAACTTTTTACAGAAAAGTGAAATTTTCAGATATGTTTGTTTAGTAGACTTACAGGTATTAGAACAATGTTTTTGTAAATCTAATATATCGTAAATACGTATTACTGAAGACAGTGTATTAAAATGTTTGTTAATATTCGCATGGAAAATGTTTGTAAGGAAATGAATTAACAAAGCAAATATTGTTACATCACAAACAAAAGATATGTGCCTATGTGTTGGTGAAACGTCAGCTCTATAGCTTCAGCAGATTTCGAGATAATTTAATATTCTGATACCAGAAAGTTGCGCACCAATATCACCTAAAAGCATAATGCGATAAGAGTTTTATTATGTAATATTAGTTACAGTTAAAACATATACCTAGACGACTTTGCTTTGTACTATAATATTGTTTTAAATACTTTTATAAGGCTAAAGATACCATCAGTATCAATGTCATATTCAGTGTCTTTCTTTGGGATAACTTTCTTTATGAATGATGTTTTTAATTCACTTAGTACAGTATAGTTGTAGTTATTATGGAATTTGTGTGAATATTCCTTCTTTACTCTTTATTATGTTATTATCGTTTAAAACACAACTGCAATATTAGGCTAAGAAATAGGTGTTAGTACTTTTGTTTTACAGACAATATAGAAAATAACAAACAGAAAGAAGCCATGAATAATTTCGATGGAAAAATTGTTCCGGAGCCGGATATCGAACCCGGGACCTTTGGTTTACCCGGCTCCGGAACAATTTTTCCATCGAAATTATTCAAATCAACTTTACAGGGAGTCATACCTGAAATCTTGATTTGCAGAAAGAAGCCATATAAAAATAACAACATAAAATTTCCCGTTCCGTTTGAAGTTTGTTTACCACTGTTTTCTTAATCCAACAGGCTGCTTATTCCTCCTAGCATACCTAGCGCTTAATGCCCGCGCACGACGTCAAGGTCAGAAAAATGCGCTTGCTTTGACATCACTGGTTTAGTGCGTCGGAGCGTTGAAATTTGTTCGGTAAAGATAAGCGAAGACAAACGAAAATAATAAGCGTTAATTTTTGACGCGGGTGAAAATCGTCGTACGAAGTAACTATAATATGATACTTTCGTTTTCTGCAGCTAAATACGAGGACTTCAAACACACAGTATCGAGTACTGCACCGAGGGCCGAAGAAGAGCAAGATTTCATTGCTTTGCCACAGAATGAAGACGAGGGAGTTTCAGCATATGTATTTCCCAAGAAAGATTCTCGCACCGGAGGAAGGCGTGGAAAACAAGTCGCAAAAGACGAGGTAATGAGAATTTTGAAAATGTAACGAAATGAAAACTTGTGATGAATATTTTAAGAGACAAGAGGGGCTGATTTACATAATAATAGTCCCCTCGGTGGTCTCACAGCCACCATGCTGACATAACGATTGGTATAATACTTAACATGCTTCCCGGGAAGAAATAGGCCTGTAAAGCTGTAAGTATCGTATTTTAGAATAATAATAATAATAATAATAATAATAATAATAATAATAATAATAATAATGATTTATTTAACCTGGCAGAGTTAAGGCCATACGGCCTTCTCTAACACTCAACCAGGAGTAAAGACTGCGTTACAAAAACACTACAAATTTACAAATTACACTACAATTTTACACACAAAATTGAATAAGATAATAATAATAATAAAAAATAAACAACAAATAAGAAGAAATCGGACATAATATATAACATACAGAAAGAAAGAAAAAAGCATAATAATATGTGAAAAGCAGGTCAAAATAAATGAGGCATACAAAAAAGACAATTATTCATAATAATAATAATAATAATAATAATAATAATAATAATAATAAAATAAGAATAGTAATAATGATGATGATGATAATAATAATAATAATAATAATAATAATAATAATAATAATAAAAATAAGAATAGTAATAATGATGATGATGATGATAATAATAATAATAATAATAATAATAATAATAATAATAATAATATTAGTAATAAAATAGTGCAGTACAAAGTATACAGTGAATACAATATTTCTAAGTACACACAATAAGGAAAATTAAGATTATATATAGCTCAACTTATCACATTAGAGATATAACATTATCGGAAAATATGAAAACAAAAATATAAAATAAGTTGAATATCATTAGAACATAAAAAAAATGTGAAAACGTGGAAACATGCAATACAACACTTGTCATAATAGTAAGTTAGTTTGGCAACTCGTCATAAGATAATTTTCTAACTTTGATTTGAAAGAATTCAATGTTCGGCAGCCCTTGACTTCAGGCGGCAGAGAGTTCCAGTGACGAGAGGTAGCAACAGTGAAGGATGAGGAATACAGAGACGATGCGTGAAGTGGAATTTCTAGCGTGTTATCGCGTTGTGATCGAGTATTAATATTATGATAGCGAGAGAGAGTATGAAAACGAGCGAATAGATAATAGGGGGATGAAGAGTGCATAATTCGATATAAGAGAGAAAGTGAGTGCAGATTTCTCCTCTCATGTAACCTAAGCCATGATAACTTCTTGAAAGAAGGTGAGATATGATCATAGTATCGAACATTACAATGAATGCTCGTGAAAGAATTAGTGTAGATTGAACTTTTTTTCATTGCATTTTATATCTACATCTAGATCCATCTTAAATAATTCACAATGTTTGTTCCTTCATTCTAATCAACACGTAACAAAACTCTACCCTTTTTAGAGAGATGCAAACAAATTCCGTCCTAGGGAAAATCCTGCTGAACATTTTCCACTAAAAGCATTGCTAAAATAAATTACTACTGCGACTATAATATATTGAAATAGTGATTTCAAAATCCAAAGGATTTACTAATTCCAATATGCAATATTACTGATACAATTTTTCGGAATATCTCACCAGCTTTATCTATCAGGCATTCACTCTAGCTGTTCATTAGTTACATTTCGCTTGCATTATGGCATTATAGGATGGGATTCTGCTTTTAGTGCCTCCCTCATCCCAATAACACTGCTAATAATAATAATAATAATAATAATAATAATAATAATAATAATAAGTATATGATTATGTCTCGTGACCAGAATATTGTACGAAATGGAAATATAAAAATTGGAGATTTATCCTTCGAAGAGGTGGAAAAATTGAAATATCTTGGAGCAACAGTAACAAATATAAATGACACTCGGGAGGAAATTAAACACAGAATAAATATGGGAAATGCGTGTTATTATTCGGTTGAGAATCTCTTATCATCCAGTCTGCTGTCCAAAAATCTGAAAGTTAGAATTTATAAAACAGTTATATTACCGGTTGTTCTGTATGGTTGTGAAACTTGGACTCTCACTCTGAGAGAGGAACATAGGTTAAGGGTGTTTGAGAATAAGGTGCTTAGGAAAATATTTGGGGCTAAGCGGGATGAAGTTACAGGAGAATGGAGAAAGTTACACAACTGCACGCATTGTATTCTTCACCTGACATAATTAGGAACATTAAATCCAGACGTTTGAGATGGGCAGGGTATGTAGCACGTATGGGCGAATCCAGAAATGCATATAGAGTGTTAGTTGGGAGACCGGAGGGAAAAAGACCTTTAGGGAGGCCGAGACGTAGTTGGGAGGATAATATTAAAATGGATTTGAGGGAGGTGGGATATGATGAAGGAGACTGGATTAATCTTGCTCAGGATAGGGACCGCTGGCGGGCTTATGTGAGGGCGGCAATGAACCTTCGGGTTCCTTAAAAGCCATTTGTAAGTAAGTAAATAATAATAATAATAATAATAATATCATAATTATTATTATTTAATAAGCCTCTTGATTATCCCCCAGAACTCCTGTATTCTGAATTTAAAGTATTTAATATCTATCAAATTCATAACGAAGTTTTACTGAATTTTGTACATTTAAACCGAAGTGTATTTAACTTGTATTTACATAAATATACAACTACAAGATCAGACAACATATGTTTGACAGAACCTAAATGTACCGTAACTGTAGCTCACTACCACTTCAAAACGAACGCGAATGCCAATATAGTAATACACGTTACAAGAGCGGTATGTTGAAGTTTTCATGTTCGAGGAAAAGTTTGAAAAAGCGAAACGTAGTTGAGCTTTTTTAATTTCCGAGAAATGGAAGAAAATATACCGATCGTGTATCGTACATTATTTTGTGCGAAGATCGTTTATTACATACCTGAAAGAGGAATTTCTAATTAGTTGCAATGAAATCTCCAACTTGGTTTCTGTTCAATGACGGCAAATTTGCAAAACAAAAATATCTATCTTCAACATTGTTGCTTTAAAATGTTTTCTGTGTTTACTATACTCCAGTAGGCCGTGATATACGTCTGTCTTTTTTCCTCCCAGTCTATAAATGTGAACTTAAAACAAACGGTAAGGTTTTGTAATGATTTATTTTTCACTTTAACTTGCATCACGAATGCAGTAACTTTAGTGGAGTTGTAGAGTTTACTTAATTTTTGCAAATATTTAAAAACAATAATTAACAGTGCAATTTAGGTGAAATTGCAGTGGTAAGTTTCCAATTTATAATTATTACTACATTGAACGTCTCTAAAAATAATATGTTAAAAGCCTAAAGCAGTAAAATCAATATGTCACTTAAGCGGTAAGAAAAGGGAAATTGTTATGTGTGTTACGTTGGGAATACTGAATGTGGAATTTTAGACTTTCCGCGGATTGGTTTTGTGCGGAAAGCAAGCAAATACGCACGATCTCGCACAAAAAAATATTGTTATGACGCAACAATTCTCCGGTTGACGGGCAAAAGGGCTTAAGGGTATAACATTTCCTTCATTAACCCGTTTGCTAAAAGAGATCCTATAACAATAAAGAAAATCATGAAATTGCCGAAACATGCCACTTTTCGGATTTACAGCAGTTGTTTAAATCTTTGAAAATTCTTCCTGTAAATTTTGCATAGAGTGACTTAAGTCCTTTTGCCCGGTATCAGAGAATTATGAGCGAAGCTAACCCAACCCAAGTTGGAAGTTTGATAATCGCGATCTATACAAAAGTCTTAGTGGTAAACGTGACAGTCAAGTTCCAGGTTCATGGCCGGAAACTGCCAGCCCTATTTACTAGTGAAACAATTAATTAATTTTTTAGTACTTTTCTAACTCGACATTAGTATGTTGTAAACTCTCATTTGCGAGAACTAAAAGTATGGAAATATAGGAAGAGAATATTAGAACAATCTCTTATGTCAAAGATCTACAAGACTTCAAAATGGCAAAGAGAACAGCTGACACCATTCAGCGGAGGTATGAGTATAGAAGCGATGCAACTTACGAAACACCCTGTCGGCCTGACTTAAACGGAAGGCGTAGTTGAGTCATACATGTAACTCGAAGTTCCTAGTTAGACTGAGGTACGATATTATTGCGATACAAAATATTACAACAATAATATAACAATTTTAATCACTGATAAAACTTAGTTCATATAACACATTATATATTTTGAATTACAAGCTAAACGACTGGCCGTGTACATCGTATCTATCCATCACATCTAACCTGAATGGTGTCTCCAGTTTACGTTTTCCTTCTCTTACCTCTTCTAGCTCCTTCGAAGCGAAGTCTACCGGTGAAAAGTTGATTTTGTAAGCTTTAAAACTTCAGACGCTGACTGTCCACCGAAAACATATTGTAATGTCACAACCACTGACGGAATATTCGCGAAGACTGACGAATTGCATGTAAGCCTAACCACTGTATTGAATATTAATTTCTAAATTTATTTTGTTTTCGCAACTATTGCTAACATGCCATTATTGACGTCCACTATTCTGTGCTGTTACACGGCTCCCTACTTCTTAATGGACCGGCTTCTTTTATTCCGAATGGGGTTCGATTTCTGGGCAGACCCGTCTACCAAAAACGTGCATGCGAGGCATACGAAGAGCCTCAACAAACCAAACCTGATACGCCACTTATCCTCGACCTTACGAAATCTCGCTTTCTATCAAAAAACGTATATGCAAGGCATAACAAAAGCCCAAACTAACCTAACGTGTCACACATATAAGGCAAACCAAACGCCTAAACTAAACTAACCTAACCTATCACAGATCCGTTTATTAAGGTTTAACAAATGTCTAAATTGACTTAACATGTCACAGATCCGTATATTCAAGGCTTAACAAAAGCCTAAACTAATCTAAACTAACATGTCAGAGATCCGTATATTCAAGGCATAACTCAAGCCTAAACTAATCTAACCTAACATGTCACAGATCCGTATGTTCAAGGCATAACTCAAGCCTAAACTAATCTAACCTAACATGTCAGAGATCCGTATATTCAAGGCATAACTCAAGCCTAAACTAATCTAACCTAACATGTCACAGATCCGTATATTCAAGGCATAACTCAAGCCTAAACTAATCTAACCTAACATGTCACAGATCCGTATGTTCAAGGCTTAACAAAAGCCTAAACTAATCTAAACTAACATGTCAGAGACCCGTATATTCAAGGCTTAACAAAAGCCTAAACTAATCTAACCTAACATGTCACAGATCCGTATATTCAAGGCTTAACTAAAGCCTAAACTAATCTAACCTAACATGTCAAGGATCCGTATATTCAAGGGATAACTAAAGCCTAATCTAATCTAGCCTAACATGTCAGAGATCCGTATATTCAAGGCTTAACTAAAGCCTAATCTAATCTAGCCTAACATGTCAGAGATCCGTATATTCAAGGCTTAACGAAAGTATAAACTAATCTAACCTAACATGTCAGAGATCCGTATATTCAAGGCTTAACGAAAGTATAAACTAATCTAACCTAACATGTCAGAGATCCGTATATTCAAGGCTTAACTAAAGCCTAAACTAATCTAACCTAACATGTCACAGATCCGTATATTCAAGGCATAACTAAAGCCTAATCTAATCTAGCCTAACATGTCAGAGATCCGTATATTCAAGGCTTAACTAAAGCCTAATCTAATCTAGCCTAAAATGTCAGAGATCCGTATATTCAAGGCTTAACGAAAGTATAAACTAATCTAACCTAACATGTCAGAGATCCGTATATTCAAGGCTTAACGAAAGTATAAACTAATCTAACCTAACATGTCAGAGATCCGTATATTCAAGGCTTAACGAAAGTATAAACTAATCTAACCTAACATGTCAGAGATCCGTATATTCAAGGCTTAACGAAAGTATAAACTAATCTAACCTAACATGTCAGAGATCCGTATATTCAAGGCTTAACAAAAGCCTAAACTAACTTAACATGTCACAGATACGTATTTTCAAGGCTTAACAAAAGTCTAAGCTAGCCTAACCTGCCACAGATCCGTATATTCAAGGCTTAACAAAAGTCTAAACTAATCTAACCTAACATGTCACAGTTTCGTATATTCAAGGCTTAACAAAAGCCTAAACTAAACTAACCTAACATGTCACAGTTTCGTATATTCAAGGCATAACAAAAGCCTAAACTAATCTAACCTAACATGTCACAGTTTCGTATATTCAAGGCTTAACAAAAGTCTAAACTAAACTAACCTAACCTGTCACAGATCCATATATTCAAGGATTAACAGAAGTCTAAACTAAACTAACCTAACCTGTCACAGATCCGTATATTCAAGGCTTAACAAAAGTCTAAACAAATCTAACCTAACATGTCACAGATCCGCATATTCAAGCCTTAACAAAAGACTAACCTAACCTAACCTAACCTAACCTGTCACATATTCGTATATGCAAGGTATAGTTAAAGCGCTTATCATGATAGTAACACAAAAAATTCGAATGCATATTAGCGTAAAACTTTCGTAATGTCACCTAAGTAATGTTAGTATGACTGAGGAAAGAGAATCCCACGTATTTCTATATTACAGAATATGGCGGACCGTCAGCTTGCGCTAGTATTTATGCCCCAACTGATAACTAACATTTGAGTCTCAATTCCGAATAATTAACACAACCTCTAGTTTATGTGGAATCATAACACGTAAAATTTAAAATGTAAAACTTCCAGCTGTCTGGTCTTATTTCACACAGATAACGTTAAGTTATATTTATTGTATTAATTTTAACAAAAAAAAAAAATAGTATTTCACCTCAATTTATCTCTATGACTAACGAATATAATTGAGAGTTAATATTAGTATTAGTTTTTGAAGAACGTAACGTAACATTATAATCACTTACTACACCACACTTTCACGATATACTGTATATAAAATATTAGCATAAATTCGTCAGTTTCAGAACGCAATTATAACACAAATTGTACTCTCTAGAAAATATATAAATATTAAGTATAGCACAATCGAAGGTATTATACAGCAAGTACATGGACCTATTTCATCGTTAAGTATTTACGAACA
Organism: Periplaneta americana; assembly: GCA_025594305.2. Classification (NCBI taxonomy): domain Eukaryota; kingdom Metazoa; phylum Arthropoda; class Insecta; order Blattodea; family Blattidae; genus Periplaneta; species Periplaneta americana. The sequence continues at coordinate 3,291,704 of JAJSOF020000023.1, read as the reverse complement.
CAAATAACCTAAAGTTGATTATACGATGTTATTAAATATTTCCATAATTTTAAGAATATATAATTATCGCGGAAAACACATCCAAAACGTTCGATCACTGCCCATTCCAACTGGGTACAGGAAGTGGGTATTACAGCGTACATTGCGCAGAACATAAGCTGGTTTGTGATTGGCTGCAATCTACACGAAACTCTCAAGACATTCAAAGAGCTCAACAAGAAAGTGTACGCATTAATCACATTGGCAGAATAAGGATAAAATATGTTAAGTCGTTACAAGGAGAACTGAGTTTAACTCTCATCTAAAGAATAATTTCTTTTATTCGAAATGGAATTACACAGCATGAGAAGTGTACATAATGCCAAAACTTCTTGAAGTGAGAAAAATGCCTGGCCTTTATTATTAGATTGAAAGATATAGGGGAAATCTTTCAAGATGCTGCTGATATGGTAGTGGAATATCTTAACAGCTCATTAAATGCAATGATGGCTCTTCCAGGGTATTTCTTGTGTAGCCTAATCTACTAGAAATTTTAACATATGTACGTAATAATCTCATGAAATAATTTGGGTATTGCAGTATTTTACTGGCTTCTCTATGAACTTGCAGCATAACTGTCGAATTACACAGCATGAGAAGTGTACATAATGCCAAAACTTCTTGAAGTGAGAAAAATGCCTGGCCTTTATTATTAGATTGAAAGATATAGGGGAAATCTTTCAAGATGCTGCTGATATGGTAGTGGAATATCTTAACAGCTCATTAAATGCAATGATGGCTCTTCCAGGGTATTTCTTGTGTAGCCTAATCTACTAGAAATTTTAACATATGTACGTAATAATCTCATGAAATAATTTGGGTATTGCAGTATTTTACTGGCTTCTCTATGAACTTGCAGCATAACTGTCGACGTGAGGCTAGTTAGGAGTGAAATTTTGTTATTTTTTTTTATTCAATTTCTTTTTATTTCAAGCTCAAAAGTACTACAATCCATGCTCTTTTCAGAAAGGCTACAGATTTTATCTTGATACCATTTTCAAGCCCTTTGACGCCACATTTAAATGTATATATGCATAATTTAAATAACAAATACACACCACCTTTCTCGCATGCTATTTTCATAGAACAGAAGATGTGAACACTGAATGAAGCTATGATTATTAAAACATTTAAATATAAATGTAGAAATCAAAACTATACTTATGTGGCCTAGATCTGGACTCTATTTTTGTTTTAGTTCTTTAGTAAAATTATGGCTATGCCGTAAAGATAATTTTTATTAGATTATTTTACGACTCATTATTAACTGCGATTGTAATCTAGTGTCTAAGTGAAATGGCGGTAATGCCAGCGAAATGAATTTACGGTCCAATGCCGAAAGTTATCCAGCATTTTCTCTTAACAGGTTGAGTGAAAATTCCGGAAAAAATCTCAATCAGGTAACTTGTCTTAACCAGGATTTGAACCCAGACCCGATCGTTTCAAAGTCAGATGTTCTAAGCGTTCCTGCACAGATGTGTACGCGTAGTGATAATAATAATAATAATAATAATAATAATAATAATAATAATAAATCTTAATCTGTTTTGTATTCACAACTCTTTTGGGAGGTATTCCGTTGTAATACTTGTAGTGTATGTTGTTGTTTAGGCTACTATCCAAAGACAGGTTGAAACCACAGTTTAGTATATACAGTCGCGAAGCTCAATACGTAGTAAATATGCAAACATTAGATAGTTGCTCACCACTAGGATCGCTAATATCGCCTCATTACAGGCAATGCAAAATAGTACTGTCACAGTCTATTGTTTCTAGCACCATCAAAACTCAAACTTCGTGACTGTATATAGTAGACTGTGATACCGCTCCTATGAAATTAATGTACGATTGTGTTACTTCGTCTCTTAGGTAGTAGATAAATACAATAATTCAGTACTCAATTGTAGTATTAAAATACAGACAAATAGAATGTGACGGGTGTCATACATGACATTATGTTTAATTATAATGTATAATTGCGAATATAGGAATATAACTTAAATATAGTAAACATAACCTATAATTTCCATATGACATAACATACATATGTAGTGGCAGGGCATTGGAGACCACTAAAATTAGACAGAAAAGGGCAATTGGTACAGTAAACATAACCTATAATGTCAACATATCTAATATTCGTACGGTGCAACTGAAAATTATTTAATCGTGCATAAATGAATGTAGAAGAATTTCGCAATATGTAATCGAAATAAAGGCAGGTATTATACATACGAACAACGTAATTTTCACACCAAAAATAATATTACACCTTAACTCGCAAGTGAATTATGTCTGAAGTGTCTCATAATCATTGTTCTAAATTTTATTAATGCAATTACACTACATTTTACAGAAATATATGTTACTCTTTATGCATTCCAATTAATTTATATGGTTGAAACGCCGCCCTTCGTGATCGGAAGCCAGTCACATAGTCTGCCTTACGGCCTGTATTAGATCACGATGGCAGTGACACAGTCTATTGTTCGTAGTACTTACAGCGCTCCAAGCGGCTAGCAACTATTGCGAGACATGCAAAAAATCATCCCAAGGTTCGTGATTGTATATAGTAGACTGTGGTTGAAACCTCATAAATAACGCTAATGAGGTATCACTTATGAGGTAGCTAAGCCAGGAGACAATGCGATAGAATGACCAGTTCCTTTCCCTGTTGTGGTGTATATGTACCAGTTCTTCAGACATCATGCTATGTAGGAATTGTTTGTTTTATTTAACATGTGAAGACACGTCTTGTCAATCCTTAATACAGAGGAAATGTAATGTATAAAAAAACAATAGAAAGTTATCCATAGAGTGGATGCTATCCGGAATTCCACAGTTCCTAGTAAGTCATGGTAAATATTGTGAGCCCTAAAAGATTACAGCCCTATAAACAGAAATATATGCTTCTTTGTGTGTTACACAGATTTGCTGTGGAAACACACCAAAACTATGGAAAAGAAGTGATGACGTTTTCAAGAAGTGTTTATCTGAAATTAAGACAGGTAAGAGATCAAGGATCCTTCAAGTCGTGTCTACGAAATGATTATATAGACCAGTGGTTCGCAGTTGCCTAGAGTTGTGGACTCCGTTTTTATTTTTAAGGCAAGCTACGAACCCCACACCTTTAAATTTTGGTATCTGCTTAGAAGTAGCGGTTGAGAGGTGGGTAGCAATATTAACAACAGTTAAATTGAACATGCTGTACAGTGTATACGTGAATCTAGATGTCATGGGAAAAATCACACCTCCTTTTGTTTCAGACTATTCTTTCCGCGTCTGGTTCAATATTTGCTACTTTTAGCCTTAAATCAGGTTCAACATCATGGCGATTTCTATGTTTGTAAGGAATCAAAGTATTGAAAATCTTTGTTCACAAAGATATATGCTAATGGAACTAGGTCCTTCAATGCCTTTTCACCTATTTTCTCATACTGAGAAAATACATTCACCCGAAACTAATCAAGTGTACATTCTTTGAAAAATATGTTTAATGAGTCATTACAAGTAACACCAATAAGTTCACCTTGCTCCTCCTCAGACAAGCACACCACACTCGGAAGGATTTCTTCTCCATGCGTAGTCGTGCTTCTTCACTTTTGCATACAGGAATGCAATGGTATTGTATTTATTAACATTCCATGGTATTCATACATTGCTTACAGCTAGAATATGGAACAAGTCAAAAAACTTAATACTATTATAAAATCTTAATTTATAGTCATAGTCTAGACGAGATCTACAATATAGTCTACTAGTACAACACAAAGTTTTACTATCAATTTCATGAAGTGTTATTGAATGTCATGAATTCACCTACAGAATAGAAGGCGTGAGAAATTAGGTACTTCTTTAATTTGGCCCTAAATAATTTTATGTTTTGAGTTTCATTTTTTATATCGATAGGGAGCCTATTAAAAATTTTTACTGCCATATAACGCACTCCTTTTTGATAGCACGATAGACTTGCCGATGGAGTATGAAAGTCATTTTTTTGACGTGTATTTATGCTATGAACTATTGAATTAGTTACAAAGTTTTCACGATTACATACGAAGAAGATTATTAATGGAAAGATATACTGACAAGCCATGGGCATTATTTGTAGTTTTTTGAAAATAGTCCTACACGATTCCCTAGATTTGGCACCTACTATTATTCTAATTACTCTTTTTTGTAACAGAAATATACTATTACTATCTGTGAAATTTCCCCAGAATATTATTCCAAAACTCATTACCGAGTGGAAGTATGCAAAGTATATTGTTTTTAAGGTATTGATATTTACTATCTTTTGCATAGATCTAATAGCAAAACAAGCTGAATTTACTTTGGGGGTAATTTCTTTAATATGATTTTTCCAATTTAACACATTATCGATTTTTAAACTAAGAAATTTGGTTGTTGTTGTTTCTAATAGGGGTCTATTGTTAATTATTGCGCTAGAAATTTGCGAGGTTGAATTTGGACAGGATTTAAATTGAATTATGTTAGTTTTGTTACAATTTAATACCAATTTATTGACTGAGAACCAGTCACATGGTTATTCATAGGAAAAATTCTGCTGCGATTGTTTGCAAAATTGAGCATATTATAAATTATGAGATGTAAATAGTGCCACGGACTCAGAGGAGTCCGCGGACCACCAATTTGAAAACACTGATGTACAATGCAGGTAAGCAAGTTGCGTTAGTGACCGTCCTGTTTAAAGTATAAAATTGAATTACCCCCAAGACACAGAAGTATAGGCCTACATAGTATTAAGGAAATCTTTACCTTTGTAAGATTTACAGGAGTGTCAATTGTAAATTAGTATTGTGTAAAATACAGGGTTAGTTAAAAGTCCCGCACCACCTAATTAACTTTTGAAGCATACGGTTCAGTGACATGAAACTTGGTATGTGAGGATAACCATATACTAAGAACTCAATAATGGTATTACCGAGTTTTTTATACTTCCGGTTTAACCGGAAGTAACTCCAACTCTCTTACTTTAAATGGAACACCCAATATATATTTTTTTTTATTTTTGAATAGTGCTCATTAAGAGATTTTCAAAAAGTACCCACACTCAATACTGCTGTACAAATTCAGTGTTGCTAAGTCAAGAAAATAGAAAAGAGTAGTCTATCGAATATTAAAATAATAAAATACTCCTTCCTTAACAAAAACAAAACAAAGCTAGCTCACCTTATAAATTATGTGTTCAAATTGGTAGCCCTCAGCTGCTTTAAAATGTGTCACTCGATCATAGCAACCATTTAAGGAATGATTTAACCAGGCTTTAGGAATATCTTGCACCACTTCCATTTTTATTTAGCAACGCTGAATTTGTACAGAAGTATCAAGTGTGGGTACTTTTTGAAAAGCTCTTAATGAGCTTTATTCAAAAATAAAATATATATATTGGGTGTTCCATTTAAAATGAGAGAGTTTGTGTTACTTCCGGTTAAACCGGAAGTAGAAAAAACTCGGTAATACTATTATTGAGTTCTAAGCATATGGTTATTCCCACATACCAAGCTTCATATCACTGAACCGTATGCTTCTAAAGTTATTTAGGTAGTGCGTTTATTATTTTAATATTCAATACACTTTTCTGTTTTCTTGACTTAGCAACACTGAATTTGTACAGAAGTATCGAATATGGGTATTAAAGCTCTTAATGAGCTTTATTCAAAAATAAAAAAATATATATATTGGGTGTTCCATTTAAAATGAGAGAGTTTGTGTTACTTCCGGTTAAACCGGAAGTATAAAAAACTCGGTAATACCATTATTGAGTTCTTAGCATATGGTTATCCTCACATACCAAGTTTCATGTCACTGAACCGTATGCTTCAAAAGTTATTTAGATGGTGCGGGACTTTTAACTAACCCTATTAAAATCTATATAGCTATGTTCATCTTTATTTCAGGATATGACGAAAGAGCAGCGAGGAATAAGGTGGTAAGTAGATATTGTATAAGTGTGATTTTCCAACACTTAGCAGTGTAACAGCTACATGTTACAACATGAAGACACTGATTGAACTTCAAGATAAAGTGTTGCAATAATATTAATATATTGGTTTTTAAATGTACTTTAATACGGTATAAGGCCGAGTAATATAGTATAAATATTGGTCTAAAAGGCATTAGCACAACACTTTTCCAACTTCGGTACTTTAGTTGTAATTCAACATTCAGCGTTTTGAACCAAGACCTTCAATGATTTCATCACCAGCTGTGCAGCTCCTCTTTATCGTAAGGGCAGGGCAGGGTATTTATGGAGATCGCGAAAATCACGACATAATAGATATGCAATAGATGTTTTACTAATCTTTAAGAATTAAGTGATTCTGATTAACAATATGCGGATAAAACAATCGTAACAAATCGCGAAATAGAGTTCTATTAGCGAAATATGAACACATTCGCGAATTATTCCCATTGCGTCGTTTTCTAGCGAATTTCATATTCTGAGTTTTTTTCGCATTTTTTTTTCACTTGAATTTGTTATACAGTGAAACCTCTCATTTACAGATATCGAAGAGACGTAACAATCTGTCCGCATCTGGGAGGTGTCCTTTATTGGAAGGGAGGCTATCCAATCTAACAGTAAATTTATAATATGTATTATGTATCCCTTCACGCTTTAAATTAAGTCTATTGCTGTAGTTTAATTCTAAATACAGTACAGTATACTACAGTAAATTCTTTGCAACTTTGAACTACAGTAGATAAGACGGAAATGGTAACATACGTTACAAGAGTAGTACGTTGAAGTTTTCATGTTCGAGGAAAAGTTTGAAAAAGCGAAACGTAGTTGAGCTTTTTTTAATTTCCGAGAATTGAAAGAAAACATACCGCTCGTGTATCGTACATTATTTTGTGCGAAGATCGTTTACTACATACCTGAAAGAGGAATTTCTAATTAGTTGCAATGAAATCTCCATCTTGGTTTCTGTTCAATGACGGTAAATTTGCAAAACAAATATATCTATCTTCAACATTGTTGCTTTAAAATGTTTTCTGTGTTTACTATACTCCAGCAGGCCGTGATATACGTCTGTCTTTTTTTCCCCCAGTCTATAAATGCAAACTTAAAACAAACGGCTTCCTTAATGTTACATGCATCACGAAATGCAGCAACTTTAGTGGAGTTGTAGAGTTTACTTAATTTTTGCAAATATTTAAAAACAATAATTAACAGTGCAATTTAGGTGAAATTGCAGTGGTAAGTTTCCAATTTATAATTATTACTATATTGAACGTCTCTAAAAATAATATGTTAAAAGCCTAAAGCAGTAAAATCAATATGTCACTTAAGCGGTAAGAAGAGGGAAATTGTTATGTGTGTTAGGTTGAGAATACTGAATGTGGAATTTTAAACTTTCCGCGGATCGGTTTTGTGTGGAAACCAAGCAAATACGCACGATCTCGCACAAAAGTAAAATACAGTATTGTGCCATGCAGTTTTATTCTACGTCTACAGTTATGCAGTACTGTAATTTACAGTTTTCAACTCAACCTTTACGTTCAGGTGCCATGTCTCTCGAAACAGAACAACTATTGAAGTGAAGAGAATAATCCTACTAATCCAATCATGCGTCGAATACAATTTCACGATCGTGGAAACCTTGGACCCATCAGACAGGTTACATTTTATGACTTTGTTTATCCACCCGCTTCCAGCTAACAAGGGGTAGCCGGCTGGGCTAGTGGTAGCCTACGAGACCCTTAGGCCCGATTGTATAAAGCATTTAATCTTAGATCAGAGGTTAAATTGATCCTCGTTCTAGCTGAACTTCGAATTTTGTGTTGTATAAAGTCTAATCTGAGATTAATTTGTCATAAACTAAAGTCAACTTTGACTGAAGAAATTTCTCCGATTAAGTTAGATGATCCAAGTTCAGTTACGTCTTTTTCTGTTTGAAATATACGAGTGGCAGATTGTGCAAATAGAATAACATTATTATTAATATTAATAGATATGGTAAGTACATATACTTCTTCTTTTTTTCAATTTCTTGCCTTAATACATAATACATAAACATTCTTATATTTTATAAGGCTATATCGTGTTCGTGTTCAGCAGTATCAAATAATATAACCTATAATTATATTATGTTCATAACAATCATTAATTAATTATTAATGGATATGATATGCACATGCATAAATTTTCAATTAACTGTATTACTAAATGAAAATGGTCGTCTTATAAAGGTTAATTAGTATCAAACACCATAACATGATAACAACATAACCTATAACCTATAATTATGTCAATTATTATTATTATTGATATGGTAGGTAAATGTTTTATATATATTGAATTCCACGTATTACTAATCGAAAATTGTTATTTTATAAGGCTTTTTCATGTTCAGCAATATAAACATAACACAATAACAACATAATCTATAATTAGGTCTATATTATGTTCACAACCATTATTATTAATAAATATGATACGTAAATTTATACATATTCAATTTCATGTATTATTGAACGAAAATTGGCGTTTTATAAGATATCATGTTCAGCAATATAAACATGAGTTAACACGGTAACAACATAACCTATAATTGTCAGTTATTATTATTATTATTATTATTATGGTATATATATATATATATATATATATATATATATATATATATATATATATATAATATTCCACGTATTACTAATGAAAATTATTTTATAAGGCTTTATCATGTTCAGCAATATAAACACGAGTTAACACTATAACAACATAACCTATAATTAGGCCTATAAATTTGTGCATATTCAATTTCACGTACAGTATTACTAAACTAAAATTATTTTATAAGGCTTTATCATATTCAGCAATATAAACATAACACGATAACAACATAACCTATAATTAGGCCTATATTATATTCATATTATGTTACTAAACGAAAATTATTGTGTAAGTATTTTGTCGTGTTTAGCAATATCAAAGAACATGAAAACGACATAGGCCTAATCTATAATTATGTTATATTCATTGTATGTTACTTTGTTATTTTATAGATATCAGACTATTCTGACAGTTCTACAGATGAGGATATTGAATTTCACCGGGCTCCCCGTGTATTTCATGACAGGGGAAATCCTTTCACGGACATGAATGATAAACAGTTCAAATTTAGGTATCGCCTAGATAAAAATACTGTAGAACAATTAGAACTGAGACTGAGAGGATTTCTGCTGAAACCAACCAGGAGAAATAAACCGCTATCACCAATGTTCATGATATTGTTAACACTAAGATACTTTGCAACAGGGAGTTTCAGATGGTTGTTGGCGATTTACTAAAAGTGGATACAGCAACTGCCTGCAGAACCATACACAAAGTCTCTTATGCAATAGCTGCAATGAAACCGGACTACATTAAAATGCCAAGCGGAGGAAATAATGTGAGGAAAACAATGCGTGATTTTTTTGATATAATGCGTTTTCCAGGTGTTTTGGGAGCTATAGACTGCACGCATATACCAATTACTTCTCCCGGAGGTGAACATGCAGAAGTCTATAGGAACCGGCATGGATATTTTTCCCTGAATGTGCAAGCAATATGTGATGCTAAGCTGAGGTGCCTAAATATTGTTGCAAGGTGGCCAGGATCTGCCCATGACAGCAATATTTTTACAAATTCAAGAGTGCACGCTCAATTTGAAACTGGGGATATTGCGCAAGGATTATTACTTGGCGACAGTGGCTACCAATGTTCCCGGTATCTACTAACCCCGGTGCGTCATGAGGAAACTGATGCAGAGCGAACTTACAATCGAGCCCACAAAAAAACTAGATCTGCAATTGAAAGAACTTTTGGGGTGGTAAAACGACGATTTCCTTGTCTCAGTATGGGGCTCAGGGTAAAACTACCCCGTGCTCCAGTTATCATAGTTGCTGCATTCGTTTTACACAACATAGCAATAAATGCAGCGGATGAAGTTCCTGAAAGAGATGAAGCTGTGTATGGAGCAAGAAGAGCCTATGAGGAAATCCCAGTACCTGCTGAAAATGAGAACAGAAGGGAGAACACTGCAGTAAGGACAGCAATTATTAATAATGTATTTAGGTAAGAATATAACAATATTTACATTCAATTTTCCTTGTTGTGTATGCCTAATTTTCGTTTTTTTTCTAGAAGTTCTAATTCTTTCATTTCTTTTCCTAATTTCAAATTATACATTTTAATTTCATGTTCTGCTTTAAAACACTTGACTTTCATTTTATGCTCTTCTTCCAAACACTGCAATCTCCTTTTGTAGAAATTAAGTTTAGACTCAAATGCAGTGTTGCCTTTCTTTTTCTTAGGAGACCTTGACATTGTGTGAGCGGCAGCTGATTTCGAGGTGGAAGCAGTAGTGTGGTGACCAGCTGATACAGAAATGTCAGGAAGAGCTACATCATCAGTCTGAAAATGAAATGAAAAATGTTACTGTTTGTAAATAAATACAGTATAGCATTCAGGATCTATGTGTAGTACTGTTTCTCACTTACTTCTTCCATAGAATTATCCACAGCCTCATTGTGTGTCCGTTCCATAAGGATAATATTTTCCCCTTCCTTTAAGCCTTGTACGCCTTGTGATTCATTGGATGTGGCAATAGAAATACTATCCCCACTGCCGTGCATATCTGCATCAAAACAACATAATAGTTACAATAAGTTTAAAATCACCAAAAATAGCTAAATGCAAAATCAAGGTGTAACATCAAAGCTTACTTATTTTGCTTAAAGAACAGATGATAACAATGACATAGAATAAACATCCAGGTCCACAACTATTTTGAATAGGGGAGGATTAACTTCTAAATTTTATGATTAGGCCGTACATCTCACTTGATCATATATTTCAGAGGAAGAACACTTGTTGCATACATCTCAAGTCTGATTAGTGAACTATGTTATTAATGCAATGGAGGGGAAGGAATTGGCCACCCTACCCAAGGCCCTCGATATGTACAGGACTGAAGGTATCCTACATTCCAGACAATGATGTCACCTCAGTGGGCGACTGCAAATTAATAAACTTAAGGGTTATCGAGGTCTCGGTGGAATACACTTGTTGATTCAGTGTTGAAATAGAATTATTAGTGTCAAGAAGTTGAAACTTCTGTGTACAGTATAAACTATAACAGTATAGTGATGTAAAGTGAATTTTTAATGACTTTTATAAAACAATGGATCTGTAATAAAGTTTAGTGAATATGTAAATATATCTCAAAAGTACTGTGTACCACGATACAGACAAATCTAACTACCTATGATACATTAACGGATAGATGTTACTGTGTTCTTACTTCCAATAAATGCAAAGGGAAACAACAGTGGTTACATGTTTGGGATAATGTTGAACATGAACATTCCACTGCAATTTGTACAAAACATTTCCCAGGACAATTTATAATTAGGGAAGATTGTACTACAAGAGATGATGACAGTGAGTTTGTTGTACCCAGGAAGAGACCAAAACTTACAGTAGATGCTTATCCCACTATAATTCCTAATCAATCCACCTACTTCTTCTTTAAACCAGTACCAAAATGCAGAAACCCGGAAAAAAAAGGTGGGAAGACTTAGTTTCTGGTGACGAGAAAAACTGTAGAAAATGGTGCAATGATGATGTAATACAAGATTTTTAGAAATACAAGGACAGGACTCGTAATGCGGAAAGTAGCATAACCATTCATTATTTACTATCGATTGACACATGGGGTTTCAGGTACCAGCAGATTATGTGTCACTGACAAATGCCAACATTTTAGGTTCTCATTTCGAAACTCATGAAAAACAATTTAATTTGTTACAAACCAAGGATCATTAATTATCTCAAAGGGGCTAGAATTATGTGTCATGCTTGTGATACAAGTAAACTTTTAGTGAAAAAAATGATAAAACTGCTGGTAAACTTTTTTTAAGAACCAGGCCTATACATAAATTAAGAAAGATACAAATAATTTTAATTTTCAATTACTAATTAATGTAGTCTTAAAAATAATTACATCAGGGAAAATTATGGTATTTCTAATCTAGAAAGTATCACTGAATAAAACTATTATAACATGGAATAACATATATAATATCCCAATATTTTGAGTAGTAAACAAGTTGAATTAAAAATAATTAATGATTTTGCGTAATGTAATAATCAACTTGTCTGCCCCATTATTAGAGTGACAGCCATGTGTTGTGACATTACCAATCAGGCCTAGAATTTTACATACTGAGGCACTCGTCCTATCCCATTTCTCCTGACTTAGGTGGCTCATGAGTTATGCATTATTGTTATTGGTATCACTTATGTGGTTCCAAACAGTATTCAGATTGCTGACTGAACATACAAACTTATAACAATTTTATTTAACTTATATGAACATAAGTGTTCCTTAATTACTTCAAATTTCTGAATTTTCCTTCCTGATAAATTAAACAAACTTCATTGCACTTAAAATCACATATCTTCCAACTTTTTAAGTTAAGAAATATATAAGCTAATGGATAAAATTCAATAAAAAAATTCACTCTACTATTTTCAAGTCATGCAAGCCTACGTAGGCTATATTTTTTTCTGCCATTGTCACACAGTATTATGTACAATGCTAGTACAATTTGCACGAATATTTTTATATTAAAATTGTTCGATATTCTTTGTCCCATGGTAATCTGTAGTGAGAGAAAGATCAGTTAAGTAAATTAAATGGAGATTTTCTTTCCTTGGAAATATGTATGAAGTGATTTCTTTGACAGTAGCTTAAGGATTAGAACACTGTAGGTGATGGAAATGCATGAGATGCAGTCTAGTAGAAACTCACACATTCATATTACAAAGGAATTTCTCCAGAAAAGCTACACCAAAGTAGGCATAATTCTCTTCCATTACACTGACTTCTATATGTGTATAATGATAAACACGTGGTTTTACTTTGCATCCACAAATATTTTCAGTATAAAAATCGTTTAATATAAATTATAAAATATATTTAGACTTACCTATATATTCTAATGCAGTGTTGTTTCCCTATTTCCTACTTGTTGCAAATGTAACTAAACCAGAGAAGTCCAGAACACAATACTAGAGAAATTGACCATGTTTCGTTTCGGACCTCTAGAATGTTATATTGGTAATCACTACTTACTTAGAAGTGGAGGTGGGGCTACAACAATGCATTAGAATGTATAGGTAAGTATCAAACGATTTTTATGCTGAAAGTATTTGTGGCTGCAAACTAAAACCACGTGTTTATCAGGGAAGCAAAAGAAAATAATTATGCATTCTTTGGTGTACCTTTCCTGGTGAATTACAAAATAATTTACATTTCGGCATATAAAGATCTGCTCTTTAATCATGAAAATGATCATATACCAGCATTGTTTTCATTTTCATGTAGTTGTTGTCCGAATACAGGTCTGAACCTCACAATTGATACCAACAAGTCACCACTTATGAGGCACCTAGTCCAGAAGATAATTTGGTAGGGTGACTAGTTCCTTTCTTCCTCCATTGCATACATCACCGAATAGCTACATATTAAACTAATCAGACTTCGTAAACTTAATTCGTAGCTTACATAAAATAAACAGCTTACCTAATATGACCTCAGGATGAAAATCTACATCATCATCAAAGGGATTGGCCAGAGGTAGAAACTGTGTTTGCAATGTCGCAATCAATTTCAACCCTGTTTCATCCACAGTCGGTTTTTCAAAGCTGCCACCTCCCGTTTTATGCAGCTGAATCTGAAAAAGATTGATATGGCATATGATGATTTCCATTAACAAAATACACCACAAATTTTTGTATACTTTGAAGACTTACCTTGTCATGGGCAAATGCTTTTTCGTTCTTTTTTTATATTTTCGTAGCACATCTTTAATGATTTCCAATGACGGGAAGGACGGCTTAAGTTTCTAGAATTAAATTCCGAGGCCACTTCTCTCCATGCATGTTCTTTATCTGCAGATGTAGCAGCGTCAGTCTTCTTTGATTCTATTATTCCCTTGTAGTTGGAAAGGATAATTTCTACAAGCATATCCCTTTCTTCCTTCGAAAAATTTGGAGAACGGTCAACCTTCTTCTTACTGTCCGCCATTATTTCCAATAAACAAAAACAAACCAGTGTCTCCAACAGAGTGTACGGAAAGTCGCCAAAAAGTAGTTCGAAAGTCGCTGTATTTCCCATTATTAACAAAGAAAGATTAAATTTTATCAGTATGGGGTCATAAAAAAGTCGCTAAATCCCTATTTAAGCAATATAACAGTTAAAAGAAATTGTTGTTGAAAAAGAGTTAAAGTCGCTAGATTGGCAACACTGAACAAACGTGTATAACATGGTCCGCGCATCACGTATTTCACCTGTTTATGCGATGTTGCCAAATCCTTTTCACGTGAACTTAGATTGCATTTGAACCAAGGTAATTTGATCGCAGAAAAGTTTTATACAATAGAAGAAGTGTCTGAACTCGGTTCACTTTTCGATCTTCGATCAAAATTGATCTTTAGTCAGGGAGTTTTATACAATTGGGCCTTATTGTCTTCTGTCATGTTACGGAATTTCTGTACAGTTCTCAAAACTAAATTTTCCATTCTTGTAACTCAATAGGTCTTGAAATCCAAGTTCTGTCCGCAGTCAGGAGGTAAAGCAAGCTTTAGGACTGTGAAACAGCTGTCCGTGTCCGTGTCTGAGAGTGTCCGTAAACGAGAGTTAAATTTATCATTATTTCTATAATTTTTCAGTTGGGACATAAAAATCTGTCCGTATTTGAGGAGTGTCCGTATCTTGGGGTCGTCCGTAAGGAGAGGTTTCACTGTATATCCAAGTAGGCTACATTACACGGTATTGCAGGTGTTCTGATTACGTAAGTGAACTCAAAAGACGGAGAATTCAACATTTCACTAATATAATTTGAAAGTATTATTTGAGGGCTGCGAGTTTTTTTTTTCGTTTTTAATTAATGTGTTTTAAATATGGTCTCAATCCAACAAATATTGTCTATTGGCCATAACGCACCTTTACCTGAATCCAACGAATCTTTAATGTTGATTATTTGGAAAGTAATATTCATACTGATTTTATTCCAATTCCAAAATAATTATATTTTCAAAAATTTCCATTAATCTCCACCAAGTACAAATCAATCTCCAACAATCTCCGCCGACACCAATATTAAATAACCCAAATGATAAAATTAATCTCCATAAATACTGTATAGGACAGAGTTGCCACATCTCTCTATCTGAAAAATTCTGGAATTTATGAAAGTTTCATTTATTTATGTGTGCAGTCCTTATTTATCTACTGTGACTGTTCGTTATCATTGTGTGGAGAAATTATTTATGTTTAGGGTGTGAGAGGAATCTGAGAAGTAAAATTTTATTAGAGATTTTTTCCATTTCTCATAAATATCATTCCATGCTCTACCACTCTGTATAATTCAGTATTATGAACTTACGTAAACATTGTTAACAAGTCTTAAATAATTTTTCAGTGTATTGCCCAATGCATTGGCGAAAAGAAATTTTTGGTAAGTTTACTTAAAATTGTGGAGTTGCTGTATATATCTCTGTATTGGGAAATAATATTCGGTTACACATACTCAATTTCTTTCAGGTTAACAACCAGGGATATGTGAAACAAGATGCCTTCTTGAATGCTGTATCCTATACCTACATAAAGCCCGGTTTCAAAACTCTTATAGGAAAAATTGTCGCAACTTGTGTAGCAGAATCCAATCAGAATGCAGAAAGTATGTTATGCAAGGGAAGGGTATAGATTTATGCATGCTAAGAGTACATAAGTAATTATTATTATTATTATTATTATTATTATTATTATTATTATTATTATTATTATTATTCGTTAGGCATAATATCTGTTGAAAATATTAACATTTCTGTTTCGTATTCCAATCTTAATAGACTCAATGTCGAAGAACCTTGATGGAGACAACTGCAACCCAGCTTCACTCATGACCAAGAATTGTTTCGAGAGAGAGCTGGTGCTGGTAAGAATAACATCTAATATCGTCGTTAAAAATTACATTTGTCAAGTAATAGATACAACTCTGCTTTTGTTACTGTAGGGGAGGATCATAAATCGTTTTCTAAGTGACTTTCACTTACGGGAGTGTGATCCAAAGAATCTTATATTGTAAGTGCATGGGAACTGGTTCGTAATGTCATCCAGGAGATGATTTTCTATTAATGTAACTCAGTGAAATATGATAATTGCTTAAATTGATGCGACAAAGAAATAATATTAAATGCTATTTCCTTCATAATACTTTGAAAATTATTTCACTCTTGCCCTGTAGTACCACATCATATTTTCACGGTAGTGAAGTTATACTCCTTACCTGCACATTATTCTGTAGCCTAAACTTATGCCATTGTCTGTGGGGCTGTCTTAAGGCAAGAAATATATTTTCAGATTCTTAGAAAAAGCATGGACTTCAGATGACTGGTAATTTGAAAGTTACTACCAACTAGAAGAGGAGTAGCTTGGACGTTTTTCATTATCTGTGATGAATAAGAAAATATCATAATATTTCTGAGATTGACAGTGCATTCGTCTCAAGATAAACAAGTAAAGATAAGCTGAGTCTGATCTCCTGCTGCTGGGAATGTTAGAAAGACTAAATGTAATATGAATGATCTGTGAAAGTAGGCGAAGGTGGACCCAATATTAACACCATGGATGAATATAAAATAGGATGCGAAACTTACTGAGTTTCCCGTAACACATACTAGAGGCGCTGTTGTAGAAGTTGCTCTTGCTGCCACCTCTTTGGAGGAGGGGCGTTATTACATCTAGCAGCGCACCAAGTAGCGAAAAGAGTAACTAATTGCTACATGCATTTAGCAGCGCACCTGGTGACGAAAATGTTAAACTGTGCAGAAAGTATTCCCTCCCACCCTCATCGATATTCAAAACTAACCCAATTTAAAATAAAACATTTACATTTTTATTCCTCACAGCAGCTTCTACTGAAAATTCTTACCGGAGCCAACAGGAAGATAAAAGAGACGATCTATTTTACACTACCCAATTAAAATATAACCAGACAGAGACAAAAAATAAAGAAAAGGTTAGATAATTAGGATTGTATTCTTTGGGTATTTATTGTACAGCGCAATGGAAAAGTCTGCAAGAACTACTTAGATAGTTCAATTTATTATATTACTATTACTTTGCAATACATTCAACAACACTATTTTTACAACGTCCGTAAACATCACTGCTTATACACACACGTAGTATCACTTTATGTTCACTTATTAACAAGTTTCTGCCTGCCATCTTGTCTCCTCGAGCAATATCTCGAATGGATAAATAGAGAACTCTGGGTAATGTACCCAGCACGTAGTTCTAATGTTCACCACCTACGACGTTGGGCGCTGATCATCTTATTTCTGCCCCCCGCCGCCAGATGGTGCTGACCGCAGTTTCGCATCCTATTATATATTTATCCACGGTAACACGGTCTTGAATGCACTGCCTAATTATGTTGAAGCTTTGAAGAGTCAAGAGAAAAGGTTCAGAACAGAATTAACAAATCTGATATACATCCATACCTTTTACTCAATTAATGAGTTCTTTATGTACGTAAGTTGAATTAAACTGCTTACTATATTCTATATTTTTCTTTAATTCTAACATTTTCAAATATAAAAGTTATAATGAAGCTTTAAGATCAATACAATATATTTTTTGTTGTTGTTGTTAACTAGTTCAAAGTTCTTGATAATAAAGCCATTAACTCTGGTGCTCTCCACACAGTGGGTTTAGAGGAACGGGCTGGTCATTCCTGAAGATGATTCTGAGCCATTTCTTTCTCAACATTGCACAGTGGACAAAGTGATGAAGAAATAATTCCTATTTTGTTCAAGTGTTTTGACAAATAGTCATGCCCTGAGAGTAATCGAAACAATGCAATAAGTGGAATGACATCAAGAAGTAAATTGCATTAATGCAAGATGATATGGTGACATTAGCACTTCATAGTATGATGGTAGAAATGTTCCATGGTTCGATATATTATGTAATTTAAATATTTTGTAGGTAATATAGTAATTATTTAAGTGAGTAATTGTAAATATCCACAGAGTTACATTAATTCGAAAGTCATAAATATCCTCTGGCGTAAACTCAATAATATTGCTAGTGATTATTCCCCATAAATCACTTCTGATAAGCATTGTTTTCTTTCAGAATTGTCCTGCAGATCAGGTGGTTGAAGGTGAGTAACTGTATTATCGACTTCAGTCTAGAAACGTATTTACTATTTGACAGTATATGCCACATATTTCTAAGTCATACAGATACTGAATAAATATATACTGTTAAACAGGTTAATAATTGTAAGCGAACATCGCCATTCCTCCTTTTTCTTTTTTTCATATCTTCCACGTAGTCGAATCTCTCGAATTCGCGACTTGCGGTCCCCATATAAAGACTGCACTGCCATAGGATTATTCGTTTTCGTACATCATCTAGTGGTGAAAGTCTAGTATTTCACAAAGTGGTCTGAATGATTTATTTGTAATTATTAAAATATTATTCCACTTAAAATATAATGACTAGCTAAGATGAATGCGTTATGTTAACAGTAAAGAAACTGTTAAGACGAATACACATTAACCGATGATATGCATTATTTACACGTTTTGATGAAAATAAACCTATATACCTATTTAAAGATCACTATGATGTTTTCATTATTAAGATTTATTTTATTTTCATAAATCTTCTGTTCATGGTTTCTAAGGAGCAATATACGCGTACAGTATTACAGAAATGGTAAAAAACAATTTTCAAGAACAGGTATCCACTTAAACTTTCCTTGTTTTACATGGAAAGAATTCTTATCTACAAAAATCTTCATTACATGATTGAAACATGAATGTTCATCGTTTTGTTTCAGGTGAAGAATGTGACCAAGTTCGTCAGAGGATGAAGGAGTCGAAGGACAAAAGGGATCAGAGATATTGAAACAGCGACGTCTGAACAGCGAAGGAGTCAGATCTTGCTGATAATGGAATTTTATGAAGACGTGTTCATATTATTTTGATCGATTACGAAGATTTTCATTTTTAATGCCACATAGTATAATTTAGAAGGAGTAGATGGACACATGTCCCTCTTCACAAAAAAAATCCCAAATTAATGACAAATAAAATTATATGAAAATATAATTGGTTTATTTTGTTGTAATTTACGTTATTTATGTACGAGTTATTTGGAAAAGAATTATGCAATAAATGTAATTGAATTTCTGTATATAGACATTTCGTAACAATTCTATTTTTGCTTATGTCACATTGCCAAATATTTGATTATAATGTTGAAATATATTATTATAATTATAATAATTACTATTGTCATCAATAATAATAATAATAATAATAATAATAATAATAATAATAATAATAATGCAATCTAACCCTATCCAAAGTCTCCTGATAGTCTAGCAATGACGTCACATGCTAAGCCTCATTCTCTTTGCACACGCCACCAGTATGCTCACTGACAAGGTTTCCATCAGTCCCGATTTCGATGTTGTCCCTTGCTCATACAAGATGTCAGTTTGTACGCTAGTTGTCCAGACTTTTGGAACTTTTACAATGATTCAATTCACTTAGGTAATTTTCCCCTTTTTAAAATAAGCAATTTATCTTAATATCTCAGTACGTTTATTAATTCTAATACAGACATCAGTTTACAGTAATGTAAATGACCTTTCAAATTTGTCCGCTGACAAAAGTTATTAAGTGCGGTATGTACAAGATAACGTAAGAAATTATGCCAATTAATAATAAATTATTCCATAAATTACCACAAATTTCAACTGTGTAAGAATATCTCCCTCAGAAAAAGTATTTACTTTCTTGTCTTGCGCTTGCTTTAGGGAGTTTTAACTTTTCCCCTTGAGCCATGTTGACCACGTTACCAGGGAGTCACGTTTGTTGCATTCCTTAATAATTCCTATAAAATAGAGAATAGAGAGGACAAAGGACCGAACACTATGAGGTCGATGATCACGGTGAAGTTCAGCTCAGCTTCTGAAGTTCTCCTGAACTGGAGGAAGAATGGAGGCTAGGGAACGTGTAAAGTGATCATCTGGACATGTTAAATAACTCGCAGATATTCAGTGTTACATTCATTTTATTTTAAACTGATGTACACATAGTGCGTTACATTTCTTTTTAAGTGATATAAGCAAACAACTGTATTTGTGTCACATTAAGTTTCATGACAATGTCGACATGCTCCTCGATATCTGCAGTTAGTATCCCTTTTTCTTCTCCTCTTCAAGATTCTTGCGCAGATCATCGCAGGCCTTGTCTGAAAAATGAGTAATATTCAATGAGAAATCAGTATAAATACTTTCAATGCAAGAAGAAAATCAGATCATCGCAGGCCTTGTCTGGAAAATGAGTAGTATTCAATGAGAAATCAGCATAAATACTTTCAATGCATGAAGAAAATCAGATCATCGCAGGCCTTGTCTGGAAAATGAGTAATATTCAATGAGAAATCAGTATAAATACTTTCAATGCAAGAAGAAAATCAGATCATCGCAGGCCTTGTCTGGAAAATGAGTAGTATTCAATGAGAAATCAGCATAAATACTTTCAATGCATGAAGAAAATCAGATCATCGCAGGCCTTGTCTGGAAAATGAGTAGTATTCAATGAGAAATCAGCATAAATACTTTCAATGCATGAAGAAAATCAGATCATCGCAGGCCTTGTCTGGAAAATGAGTAGTATTCAATGAGAAATCAGCATAAATACTTTCAATGCATGAAGAAAATCAGATCATCGCAGGCCTTGTCTGGAAAATGAGTAATATTCAATGAGAAATCAGTATAAATACTTTCAATGCAAGAAGAAAATCAGATCATCGCAGGCCTTGTCTGGAAAATGAGTAGTATTCAATGAGAAATCAGCATAAATACTTTCAATGCATGAAGAAAATCAGATCATCGCAGGCCTTGTCTGGAAAATGAGTAGTATTCAATGAGAAATCAGCATAAATACTTTCAATGCATGAAGAAAATCAGATCATCGCAGGCCTTGTCTGGAAAATGAGTAATATTCAATGAGAAATCAGTATAAATACTTTCAATGCAAGAAGAAAATCAGATCATCGCAGGCCTTGTCTGGAAAATGAGTAGTATTCAATGAGAAATCAGCATAAATACTTTCAATGCATGAAGAAAATCAGATCATCGCAGGCCTTGTCTGGAAAATGAGTAGTATTCAATGAGAAATCAGCATAAATACTTTCAATGCATGAAGAAAATCAGATCATCGCAGGCCTTGTCTGGAAAATGAGTAGTATTCAATGAGAAATCAGCATAAATACTTTCAATGCATGAAGAAAATCAGATCATCGCAGGCCTTGTCTGGAAAATGAGTAGTATTCAATGAGAAATCAGCATAAATACTTTCAATGCAAGAAGAAAATCGTTCAATTTGTATTGTGAAAAAATCCAATTCCAAAACATTTTATCAATATGTGCCAAAATAATGAGTTTTATTTATTACAGAGAAAGAACGAAAAATAAATATCCAAGAAAAGATTTATTTGCAAAATAGCTTAAATAGAGAAAAGGGAGAAATAGAGAACTTTATGACAAAACATCTCAGATGCAAGTTATTACAACGAAGAAAACGATCATTGTAAGTGCATGAGATGTGATTAAACACCAACAGTCTTACTAATAAACCGTGTATAGTTTTTATACGAGATTTATGCCGAATTGAGACAGAAAACGTTACTAATAAACCATGCAGAAGCGATGGATGTATAAACAGTCTGTAACTATACAATGGGAATTGCTTTGCAGTAGTTATATACACGAAACCCCTTGTTTAAGCGTTGTATATAGAGAAAAAATGGCCGCCCTCTAACAGCTGTTCGTATCGACTGTCATTTTATGATGATGGTTGCCTAGTAACCACAGAAGAAGAAACCAAAGAGCACAGAATAATTAGAATAATATTGCTGTAGCTTGTACTCTTTGACCAATATGTAGTATGGTAATTGATTAGAGCCAGTTGTACTATCAATACTTAACACGCCACACTAGAGCGCTCTACCGGATGCAATAGAGAACCTCAGATATTCTATTATCTTTCGTAACGAAGTAATGACGAAACTATGACGTAGCTGTGTAACAGTTATACTCGATGTATGTAGTGATTATTAGTAAGGAATTTACACACGACGTATAAACGAGCTACTCATTGTATAAGTGT
This sequence comes from Periplaneta americana, assembly GCA_025594305.2. Taxonomy (NCBI): domain Eukaryota; kingdom Metazoa; phylum Arthropoda; class Insecta; order Blattodea; family Blattidae; genus Periplaneta; species Periplaneta americana. The sequence continues at coordinate 3,269,392 of JAJSOF020000023.1, read as the reverse complement.
AAGACAGTTAAACGTCTGTATATAGAGTTTTTATTAGTAAGACCGCAAAAGTATTACAAGGAATTTTGGGAGGTAACAATAAATAAATAATGTTACAGACAGTATGGGATGAAGATAAATTCAGACAAGACGAAGACCATAGTCATAGGAAGAAAAATAACGGAGTAAACCTGCGAATTCTAAATGAGGTAGTAGAGCAAGTGGACAGCTTCAAATACTTGGGGTGTACTATAAGCAGTAACATGAGCTGCTGCCAGGAAGTCAAAAGGAAGATAGCAATGGCCAAGGAAGCTTTTAATAGAAAAAAAGCTTCTTCTGCGGACCTCTGGGAAGAGAAATAAGGAAGAGTCTAGTGAAGTGCTTTATGTGGAGTGTGGCATCGTATGAGGTAGAAACATGGACATTACGACAAAGTGAAGAGAAACGACTAGAAGGATTTGAAATGTGGATATGGAGAAGAATGGAACGTGCGAAATGGACAGACAGAATAAGAAATGAAGCTGTGTTGGAAAGAATGGGTTAAGAAATAATGATGCTGAAACCGATCAGGAAAAGAAAGAAAAATTGATTGGGTCACTGGCTGAGGAGAAACTGCCTACTGACGGATGCACTGGAAGAAATGGTGAACGGGAGAAAATTTCGTGGCAGAAGAAGATATCAGATGTTATTCATTAAGATATGAGTCATATGCGGAGACTAAGAGGAAGACAGAAAATAGGAAAGATTAGAGAAAGCTGGATTTGGAGTGAAAACCCTGTCCTTGGGCAGAAAACAATAAAGAAATGAATGAATGATAAAATCAATAAAATATCAGTTAAGATATATCAATCTTTATGGTAAAACAAAGTTTTATACAAAAACTGTAACAGTGGAAAAGGCATAAAATGAATAAATTTACGAGAAAATATTCCAGCTTAGCTAAGATGAGTGTCATAAAATACAACTCGATAAGGAAGTCGAATTTAAACAAAAAGAGATTTAGTGAAAAATAAATCAGAAAATTATAAACATTGAAACGGTAATATCACACTTGGACTATGAATTTATCATACCGGTATGGACCACAACAAAATAAATGCAACAGATTATAAATCATGCACAAAGAAAATAAAAAGAGATATTGGCACTTTGTAATGAGAAATTTCGTAGTAATAATAAATTTCTTCATAGATTATTATTAGCAAACCAATAACGAAGAAAAGAAATAACTTAGAGTAATGGAGAAACTGAACCTAGCCCTTGAGGGAAAACATCCCATGTGAAAGAACACGACCTGATATCGAAATCAGCAATCGTCCAAGAGTATCACAGATGCTCTAACCAAATTTGAATTCAGTTATAGATAGAAAAATATACAAACAGAATGTTAACTGAGTACCTAATTGGAGACCTCACCGGAATAAGGATGTAACCAACAAAACTGTAATTCATGTTTTAGGACAAAGAAAAATAATTTCAGGGGTATATTTAATTTTACCTATATTTACTGTCACAAACATTTCACTAAACAAGGATACAAGTTCATTTAGCCATTGAATGCAATAACTTATTGTTATAAGTAAATGCTTCAAAATTACTTTTTCCAACAACAAAACATATTTCAAGAATTTAATATTACAAGTTTCTTCCGGGAAGGTCTTCAATTGTAAAATGAAATTAGACGCAGCTATTTACTCACTTTTAACCTTCTTATCCTCAGGACAGCTCTGAAAGAAAACAAGAAATATTTACTTATTATGAAATTACATTAGTTACTGCAGAATGTCTACTAGGGCATTCGATAAGTAACTAGGCCTCCTAAACTATAATTTTCCATTCTTGGAGAATTTTGTTGATGTGATATGATATGATATGATATGATATGATATGATATATGATATGATATGATATGACATGATATGATAGCATATGATATATGATATGACATATGATATGATAGCATATGATATATGATATGACATATGATATGATAGGATATGATATATGATTTGATATGATATGATATATGATATGACAGACCTATGTGATATGATATGATATATATGATATGATATGATATGATATGATATGATATGATATGATATGATATATGATATGATATGATATATGATATGACATATGATATGATAGGATATGATATATGATTTGATATGATATGATATATGATATGACAGACCTATGTGATATGATATGATATGACATGATATGATAGCATATGATATATGATATGACATATGATATGATAGGATATGATATATGATTTGATATATGATATGATATATGATATGACAGACCTATGTGATATGATATGATATGATATGATATGATATGATATGATATATGATATGATGTATGATATGACATATGATATATGATTTGATATGATATGATATATGATATGACAGACCTATGTGATATGATATGATATGACATGATATGATAGCATATGATATATGATATGACATATGATATGATAGGATATGATATATGATTTGATATGATATGATATATGATATGACAGACCTATGTGATATGATATGATATGATATGATATGATATGATATATGATATGACATATGATATATGATTTGATATGATATGATATATGATATGACAGACCTATGTGATATGATATGATATGATATGATATATGATATGATATATGATATGACATATGATATGATAGAATATGATATATGATTTGATATGTTATGATATATGATATGACAGACCTATGTGATATGATATGACATGATATGATAGCATATGATTTATGATATGACATGATATGATAGGATATGATATATGATTTGATATGATATGATATGATATGATATATGATATGACAGACCTGTATGATATGATATGATATATGACATGATATATATATGATATGATAGGCCTATATGATATGATATGATGTGATGTGATATGATATATGATATGATTTATGATATGATATGATATGATATGATATGATATGATATATGATATGATATGATATATGATATGATATACATGATATGATGATATATGATATGATATGATATATGATATGATATGATATATGACATGATATGACATGATATGATATGATATGATATATGATATGATATATGATATGATATGATATGATAGGGCATTCGATAAGTAACTACGCCTGTTAAACGACAATTTTCCATTATTGAAGAATTTTGTCAATATGATATAAAATGTTGAGAAGCTGAACATCCTTGCGTAACATTTTCGTTCAGGACAAGTGTTGTTTGCACATACTAACGTTTTGAGAGTGAGAGTAGAAAATGTGTATAGAACTGCAACAAAACTGAAACTCTTTGCACATACATCTTGCCGTATAATTATGTTAACACATGCTTACCAAAATCATTTCCCTCTTGATGCACTCGTAAGCAATAATTCCTGCGGGGTTGCACTTTTTCTCCTTCTGCATCTTTGCTGTAGGAAAAAGAACACCCTCATCAAGCTCTGTTCACAGAATCGTCAAGTGCCCCTCTTTTCTTTGCAGTTGGTTATTATGTTTCCTTTCTTCTGCACATCCGCGTTTCATAACTTTCGTTAAAATGGTTAGTACTAAATTCTTTTCTAATTTAAATATTCAATATGAATGAAATGAGAATTGTATTAAGTGTACTTCCTTGGCGTACAGCAAATATTTTTATGACTTGTAGCCATTTAAACTTTTTAGTGTTTATGAATTTTTAGATTTTCGTCTAATTATTATTTTGTGTAGATTATCCGTCGTGTCATGGAACTTGAATTTTCTAACGTTTTGGAACGACTTAAGGCTGGTTCACAATAAACCGGGAACGAGAAGCAGAGGACGTGAATATGAAAATGTTTGATTCACAATAAACCGAGAACATAGACGACTATGCATATCGATATGTATGTCAATAACAATACGTAAAGTCGATATTACGCATTCTGATGATATTTGTGTATAACTGACCAATGGCGTTCTCTCATGAGCACAAGGCAGCCTACATAAACACAGGTTAACCAACTTCGAAATTTCAACTGAAACATTTCATTAGGTACGGTACTATAAATATGCCCATGCATCTTTATTATCACAACCTATTTTAAGTCTACCATAAGGTAAAATAATTAGAGAAGAAACATTTGTAACAGAACAAAAATGAACACAACAGTAGTCATTGAATTGAAGCTTGAATATGTAGTGTGTAATACAACCAATACAGTAACAAAATATGATTTACTTGCGATCGGTGTTCAAAGATGCAGCTATTGAAAGCCACGTATTCTCCTTCATTTTCTCATCTTTATACGAGGCGCGCCGCTTATCGTAAACGTGAGGATTTTCCTCAACACTCAATATTAGAATCTCATCAAATAAAACTTGCTCCATGATGTACAGCACAGAACAAAATAATGCATAGGTTATGTCACGGTCTTTTGCTGCAAAATATACGACGACAAAATAGCTTTTAGATGGCAATAGAATGAATCTAGTGAGCTGTGATCGGAAACGTGAACGCCAAAGTTGAAACTTGGCCAACTCTCCGTTCCCGATCCCTGGCTCCAGCAAGCTTTTCGTTAATTGTGAATGCTCACATTTAAATGTACACACTTTAAAAATTTTACCGTTTTCGTTTTCGTTCCGATTCTCGTTTCCAGTTTATTGTGAACCAGCCTTTACAGTAGAACCTCTATTATCCGTGGTAATGAAAACGATGGACTGAACGGTTAATCAAAAAATCGGATAATCAATATTAAACAAATTTTCATACATTAAAAACATCACCCCCACCCTCACCTTTAGCCTTCTTGTTGGCTTCTGCTGTGCACTGCGGGACTGCAGCCTTCGCCTTCGCTTTGCTGTCATCGTGTATGTAGCATTCTTCAACCAGCTTTGTTAGCGCTGCTTCTATCACATAACCGGTTTCCTCGAGCTTGCAAAAAAAGAAATAATAATTTTGACATATATGGAACAGCACAATCGATGAAGTACTAAAACTCATATTAATTTCAGTATATTGTTAAATATTCGATTTATTCAGAGAACTGTATTGTTAAACCTACTTACCACTCCCTTCCTTCTTGCAATGCATGCAGAGATACGCTACAAAAAGAACAATATTATTAATGCACTCATTGTTAAAATGAACTTTGCAGACTAAAAATTAAGAGTTACAGTTTGAAATTGCGGGGAAGAGCTCATAGCCTGAGCAAGAGCATGTACAGTAGAGGCAAAAAAAAAAAAAAAAAAAAAACCGGACCGACCCTTGTAGCTCATTTCAGAGCCTTGTTCACTCCAGAGCGTGATAGACTAGTAACTAAGACTTTCGTGGTTCGTATCTTGCCTGGGAGGAAAACTTTTTTTTGTTCCTTATTCAAATTTATTCCCAATACTTTTCGACTGCAGCGATATTATTCCCAGAACATGAATTTTACCAGCTTATTTTCTAATGGCTTTCGAAATGGGCTACGTCAGCAGTCGAAACTACAACAATTTCAATAGATTACTCGCTATCTTGTGAATGCGGGCGTGGCATGCACAGTGGCTCATTTCGGGGAATTTGATTATTCCGTCGGTCCGGTTTTTTTTTTGCCACTGCTTTACAGCGCTTAACGAGATTGGTGCGAACTACGAAGGGAGGAATACAAGAACATGCAACATCTATTATTTCAAATACTCACTCCAAAAAGAAGACACGATTAACCTGAACTAGGATAACACAAATTATCGAGGAATACTACTTTATTACTACTCGCAGTGTTATGCAGACCGAGCATTTTGAAATTCCTTTTCAGAATGAAAAGTTACATTTATTCAGATCAAATTTCTGCACATTTAAAGGAAAAAACTGAAATTCTTTCTTAACTCGACTGAGCATATTGGGAATTAATTCAGTAGCTTTACCAAAACACGCTTTATTGTAAGGCCGTATTTGTCTCGAAAAGGAAGCAAACCGGAGCAAAATTCTATTTAACGTTTTCGTTTGAAATATATCAAAGAAAAACCCTCTGAAATTAATGACATTACTTTCGGTTCATCCTGTATATACACACTTAAACAAATATACATACAATATGTTTATATTATAAGCATACACATCTAGATATGTTCATTCAATATACGAAACAAAAGCAGAATGCTTCCACAACGAATCGAGTACCGGTATCGTACTTACGCAATCTTTGAGGCACCTTTTGTGTTTCTTTCTTTCTTCCTCTTTGTCGTGGTCCTTTTCTTCCTGTTTATCGTTGTCCTTTTCTTCCTCTAAAACAACGGTTACGTGTTCAATGTAAAGCAAATAGTTATAAAAAGGGGTATAGTAAGACCTAACGCAGTTCTGGCTTTTACGTAATTATGCACAACTCCTGGCAAAATTACATTTAATTACATATAAATTAATTCCGAATCATACTTAAAAGATCTGTATGTAATTGTATTTGTAAGTAGTAACTTTTTTAATCGAGTTTAAACTGTAGGTTTCTTTTTTTTTTCGTATGCAATAAAGTTTCATTCTAAGTTGACATGATTTGTCTTATGACTTTGTATACACTTTAATCATTTTTCACAATCCTGAAGTTATAAATAGGACCGTACTTTGTACCATGGGGGTACAAGATTAAGTATTACTGGAGTTTTTAAATGGACGTCGCAAGTACATCTTGCAAGCGAAGTACTTGAATGACTACTCACGCGACTCCTGTTTGGTCAAGTTAGACGTAACAAAACATGGACCACTCTAACAATTACAGCAATATTTAAAATTTAAATTATTTACACTATGTACACTAGAATACGATATTTTTTACAATTTACACTATAATAAAGGATGTAGGCCTACAATGATCAAACGTTATTTAAACGATCACCCACAGTGTTGTGTATTGTAACGTAATAGTACATTATGCAACGAGCCTATAATGATAGTAATTAAGAAGCGAGTATGGATGTTTATGAAACGAGCGCAAACGAGTTTCATAATTTTCATACGAGCTTCTTAATTACCATTATAGGCGAGTTTCAGACGACTTTTTATGCTGGACCATATTTCTAACTTGAAATTATTCAGATGTATACATTTTATTTGTATCTGACAAGATCGGAATTGACCTTGTTCTAGGTCGTGAATTGTGAGATGTGCGCAGACGCGAAAGTATTGATTTTTTCCGAGGAACAATAATGTCATTGACCTTGATGTAATCCCGTTAAACTTGATATAACCTTGATTATTGAATTCGACATTGAAAAACGAGATGAAAAATTGAATTTATTTGAATATTATTTACAATTAACGCTAATTATTATAGTAACAGAACACAACCTTCTGCGACAGTATTGGATTTTCAGCCTCCGTGGAGTCAGTCTTTATCACTAGAATACATTGCGAACAGCGTGAGAGATCTAGTTTTGAATCATGAATAGAACGTCAACTGCAGCACAAACAAGATGCAAGTGTTCCCTTGCAGTACCTGTGCCACGTGCTAAACTTGATATCACGTCAATGTAGTCTATGAACAAGTAACCTTATCTCCGTACGCTCTGGGTCAGAATGCGGTCCCTAGTTGTAAACCAAGTTACAGCTGGCGCCAATGTTTTTGGCGTGTGTCATAGATATACAGTGCTCAGTTTATGATGATGCTAGTGCAGCTGAGAATGGTACCGCTTCCTATACACGTTACATTAGCCATTTTCCAAACACAGTTGTCAGATTGACTGCGGAAAATGTAGAACACTCGCACTTAACGTTCCAATTACTTATTTCACACGCCAAAAACGGTGACGCGGACTATACAAGGCGACAGTGCCATTTAAGACGTAGAATTGTAAAGAATGAAACAAAAAAAAACAGGAATATATGATTAGGCAAGGCTGGAAAGAGAGAGCTTCATAAGCCTATAGGAAAGCGAAGTAGTTAAAGATTCGGGGGAAGGCAGTCAAACGAATTTTAAACTTATGAGGCTATGAGAGGCTCAAATTTTGTACAGCATCCGGTGATAATACGTTTTTCGTTCAAGTCAAGTTACATGCAGTCTGAATTTAAAATTAGTAAATGTTTGATCGGTATTTAATAGCCACATACTCCCGGCTTACAGCACTTTTGCTCACCTTTGGCAGCTTCGTCTTGGCAATCTCTGTATATTTCCAGAATCTCTGGAGAAAATCTAGCCTCGTCGCTGTGAGGTTCGCAACATTTCTGTAAACAGAATACATATTCAACACTATCATCACACATGGAGGCTTTCCACATATCATAAAGGTTGTTATACAGATTTGGAAGGCACCTATTTTGTTCGGATCTCCTGACTTTGAAACAATTGGAAATACAATGTACTGAATTTGATGACGACTCAGAAAGATAATTCTCAGTTTTCAGTCATGTGCAGCGATGTAATATTCCTGACGTTTGGATACTAGTTGGTTCCAAACATATTACCTATCTATCACGTCAAGAATCACCTGTGATTACCACCATCAGTGCAGTATCCGGAAGATGTAAGCTCTTAAAAGCACTTCGATCCTAGAGTTCAAGTTTCGAGTCGAACAGTTACCAAACAAGTAGAAGGTAGCAAAGATTAGGGGTCCTTGTAATATTCCAATTATTATTATATCTTAAAAAATAATGACATAATCCTACACGAAATAAATTATTCTTTTTTATTTATTTATTTACTTATTTATTTATTTATTTATTTATTTATTTATTTATTTATTTATTTATTTATTTATTTATTTATTTATTTATTTATTTATTTATTTATTTGTTATTGAACAAAACAGGCAAAGTCCAATTACAATGTTCAAGACTCACAAACTAATTTATAAAACATAAACAAGAAAAAGGAAACATGCACTTATTTTAAAAAAACTGAAACAAAATAGAAAAAAGGGAAAGAAAAAAAAAAGAGAAATTAACTAACAGCAATACTCTTATTCAGAAGGAAACGTCCCGCTATTTAATGTTCCTAATTATGTCAGGTGAAGAATACAATGCGTGCAGTTCTGAGTTGTGTAACTTTGTCCATTCTCCTGTAACTTCATCCCTCTTAGCCCCAAATATTTTCCTAAGCACCTTATTCTCAAACACCCTTAACTTCTGTTCCTCTGTTAAAATGAGAGTCAAAGTTTCACAACCATACAGAATAACCGGTAATATAGCTGTTTTATAAATTCTAACTTCACCTCTTTTTTTGACAGCAGACTGGTTGATAAAAGCTTCTCAACCGAATAATAACACGCATTTCCCATATTTATTCTGGGTTTAATTTCCTCCCGAGTATCATTTATATTTGTTACTGGTGCTCCAAGATATTTGAATTTTTCTTCAGAGGAATGCTCCATTTGCTACATAACCCTACGTCCACATCGTACCGTGGGCCCGTGGTAGCGGTTGTGATGAGACTCTCGCACAATTCGAGAGCGTGACGCAAATTTCTGGACATCTTCTGCCAAGGAAGGAAGCAGGACTTCCTCTTCAGTATCCAAACTCACAGCATCTTTGTCCACATCACTTGACCCGAACAGCAAATTCTGAACTGCAACACATCATGCATTGTGGAGTACTCCAGCTCTGCTACCAGAAATGACGTAACTGCATGAAAATTATTGTTTTATACTCTTTTATTGAGAAGGAAACTTCCCGCTATTCAGTTTACACGTTAAGGTGAATATTGCCAATCAGTAACAAGCGGGATTGAGGTGTTCTATTTACTACTGTGTATCTGTTTGACAGGATCTTCCTACAACTTGTTAAAGTTCTTTGTTATCCTCCCTTAGTCTATGTCTGTTTGTAACCAAGCCCTACTCCTATAGCTGCGCAGACCATACAGGACCGCTCAAATGGAACTTTGCGCGCGAAGCCATGGCTGTGGTATCTTAAGCTAGCAAACGAATAAGTTTATACTTACTTACTTTCTCACTCACTTACTTTCTTACTTACTTAATTAGTTACTCACTTTCTTACTTACTTACTTACCTACTTACTTAGTTACTTACTTATTTACTTACTTACTTAGTTACTTTGTTACTCACTTACCTACTTAGTTACTTACTTACTTACCTACTTAGCTACTTACTTACTTACCTACTTACTTAATTACTTACTTACCTACTTACTTAGTTACTTACTTACCTATTTATTTAGTTACTTACTTACTTATCTACTTACTTACCTACTTACTTTCGTACTTACTTACCTACTTACTTAGTTACTTACTTACCTACTTACTTAGTTACTTACTTACCTACTTAGTTACTTACTTACCTACTTACTTAGTTACTTACTTACCTACTTACTTAGTTACTTACTTACCTACTTACTAGTTACTTACTTACCTACTTAGTTACTTACTTACCTACTTAGTTACTTACCTACTTACTTAGTTACTTACTTACCTACTTACTTAGTTACTTACTTACCTACTTACTTAGTTACTTACTTACCTACTTACTAGTTACTTACTTACCTACTTACTTAGTTACTTACCTACCTACTTAGTTACTTACTTACCTACTTAGTTACTTACCTACTTACTTAGTTACTTACTTTCTTACTTACCTACTTACTTAGTTACTTACTTACCTACTTATTTACTTACCTACTTACTTAGTTACTTACTTACCTACTTATTTAGTTACTTACTTACTTAGTTACTTACTTATTTTCGTACTTACTTACCTACTTACTTAGTTACTTACCTACTTACTTAGTTACTTACTTTCCTACTTACTTACCTACTTACTTAGTTACTTACTTACCTATTTATTTAGTTACTTACTTACTTATCTACTTACTTACCTACTTACTTTCGTACTTACTTACCTACTTACTTAGTTACTTACTTACCTACTTACTTAGTTACTTACTTACCTACTTAGTTACTTACTTACCTACTTAGTTACTTACTTACCTACTTACTTAGTTACTTACTTTCTTACTTACTTACCTACTTACTTAGTTACTTACTTACCTACTTATTTACTTACCTACTTACTTAGTTACTTACTTACCTACTTATTTAGTTACTTACTTAGTTACTTACTTATTTTCTTACTTACTTACCTACTTACTTAGTTACTTACTTACCTACTTAGTTATTTACTTACCTACCTACTTACTTACCTACTTACTTACTAACTTACTTACTTACAAATGGCTTTTAAGGAACCCGGAGGTTCATTGCCGCCCTCACATAAGCCCGCCATTGGTCCCTATCCTGAGCAAGATTAATTCATTCTCTATCATCATATCCCACCGCCCTCAAATCCATTTTAATATTATCTTCCCATCTCGGCCTCCGTAAAAGTCTTTTTCCCGCCGGCCTCCCAACTAACACTCTATATGCATTTCTGGATTTACTTAATTTTATAGCGATAATTGTTATAACACATTTCAACTTTATCGTTGCTTGGCAACTCAGGATTTTAAAAACTTTAAAATGTGAGCAATAGAATTTCGGACTCCTTGTAATCTCTCTACGATTATAAGTCAGAAATGACGATAAGTTTTTAATACATGTAATTACATAAATCCTTCAAGTTATCGTATATACTTTTTTTAGCCATACAGTGAACTTCGTAAACTGCAACAATGTCTCATTTTCGCTTTAACCAGTTTATAGGTGCACTTACTTTCTTTAAGAGGAAACTTCACATGACAAATCTATCTCGAGTATATAGATCTCATGTGTCGCATAGAATAATATTGTTGCACAATTTACAAACATTAAGCACAAATATACTCGTATTAATGTTTGAACACAGTACTTACCGAAATGGGCGTCATCTCCAGAGAAGTCAGCCCTTGCTACAAGAGCGAAAGTCAAAGACACTAGGAAAGCGAAGGCACGCATGATGTCTGAGTTGATGTGAGAAGCAAGTCAAGTGCTGGTGTTTATATACAAACGTTTGTGTTCGAAGTATTGGTGCGCCATCTGCCACGTGAAGTTATGTGACTTCCCACCCAACGAAATTATACATTATTATATATTTCACTTCCCATAGACTACCGCCCTTTCCTGCGTGCAATATTACGTTCACAACATTCCAAATGTATCATTACAAGCCCAAAAAATCCGTTTCAAAGAGTGAAACATGTGATATACAGAGTCGTTCAAAACTTAAGTTACAGAAGAATATGGTAGTCAGTGTGTACTAAAACAAATATAGTATGCAATGTGTGTCCGGTGTTACATAGGTACGGCGCTAGAGTTTTTTTAGTGTTGGATAGATAATTATTTATACAAAGGTCAGTGACAACGTGTAGTACTGTGAATTGCACAAGCGATTCAAAGTGACGCTCTTACATACATTATTGTTTTATTCTATTTGTATTTTCTATTGGTCTGTGTTTATCTGAATTTATTTATTTATATATCTGTATTAATTGTATGAATCTAGTCTGTCTCTTCAGTAAATAAATATTTCCCCTGAATCAACTTAATAAGATAATAATTAAAATTTGTTAATCATAATCATAATTTCGATTATTCAACAAATTTCATATAATTATAAAGATTTGAAAGCTTTAGATATTAAAATAATCACGAATATATAAACAACATTATCACAAAGCAAAATGAAGTACTCGTCAAATGATCGTGATTGCCTTTACCTAGTTAATTCGTAGGTGCAGTGTAATTAAGTCAGTTGTGTAATGTAATTAAGTTGATATGTAATTAATTAAGATGATATGTAATTAATTAAGATGATATGTAATTAAGTTGATACGTAATTAATTAAAGGAAATGTAATTAAGTTGATACGTAATTAATTAAGATGATATGTAATTAAGTTCATATGTAATTAATTAAGATGATATGTAATTAAGTTGATATGTAAATAAATTAAGGTGATATGTAATTAATTAAGATAGGATATGTAATTAAGTTGATACGTAATTAATTAAGGTGATATGATGAAATTTGTTTAAACAAAAGCCGCCCTAAATAAGGGTTCGATAGATCGGCCTACTAATCAATTCATAAAGAATAATAAGGAAACAAAACAATTTTGTGACATTTGGAAAGAAAAAGAAAAAACATTAAGATAAGAAAACGTAGGAAATCATTTACAATAAAAATTTTGTTGGGTACAAATGATTACTAATTATAGCTAAGGATGATTTTAACACGTGAGATCCTATGGCATCAATCGTTGCATCAGAAATGTTAAATTGTTTAAGTTGATTTAAAGTTTCACGTGGGATCGTGCCACGGGCACCGAACATGAGCCCAAAAACTGTCCAATGTGTGATGTGGTATTGTGCTCCGAGATGCTGACAACAAGGCTCATATATGACTTGTTTTTCATTAAATTGGTAATAGTTGGGTGAAATAGGTTAGGTTTACTTTTGCTTATTTTAGGCGTTATTATAGCATAGTTTTTATTTATAGTCCTAGGTTTATTGCATCTATTTATTTATAGTTAGATGTAAATTTATGTTTATTGTATTTTTTGCTGTAATTATTGTATTATTGTAAAGGTATTGTTGTATATTATATACCATTGCCACCGGGTGTATACCCAATTGTAGTGTTAATAAACACATACATACATTCCACAAGAAGATAATCACGCTGTTAAATGTTATGTTTTATTTAACGACGCTCGCAACTGCAGAGGTTATATCAGCGTCGCCGGATGTGCCGGAATTTTGTCCCGCAGGAGTTCTTTTACATGCCAGTAAATCTACTGACATGAGCCTGTCGCATTTAAGCACACTTAAATGCCATCGACCTGGCCCGGGATCGAACCCGCAACCTTGGGCATAGAAGGCCAGCGCTATACCAACTTGCCAACCAAGTCGACTATCACGCTGTTTCTTTCCTACTAACAGAACCAAAGAGTGCGAGTAATACCAAATGTGCTCTCCGGTTTTGAAAACTGAAGTGTAAAGGTTATTTTTGCAAAATTTTCTGTCACAGAATAAAATATGGACTCTTAATAATATCACCTTTTTGTTGATATTATTGTATTCAGTATTATTTCATTTTGTAGTGCACCTTGTTTATAAGTTCATATTTTGTTAATGCATATTTTTACTTCTAGCATTTCAAGAACACTCCCCAAGACCTTTTTGGGAGTGACATACAGTAGAACCTCTATTATCCGTGGTAATGAAGGGGATCAGCTGAACGGTTAATCGAAAAAATCGGATAATCCGTACCATAGAAGACTTTAATAAATTAAGTGTTGCATAATGCAGTTTCGTAATTTTCTCCGTGGTCATGTGTTTTAACACATTAGGTAGTGGATCAGTATAATAGCTCCGTTGGAAAGAGCGGGTGAAGAAAGAATAATGCTGAAACTGATCAGGAAGAGGAAAAGGAATTGGTTGGTTCACTGACTGAGAAGAAACTGTCTACTGAAGGATTCACTGGAAGAAATGGTGAACGGCAGAAGATTTCGAGGAAGAAGAAGATATCATTGATAGACAGCATTAAGATATATGGATCATATACGGAGACTAAGAGGAAGGCAGAAAGTAGAAAGACTGGAGAATGCTGGGTTTGCAGTGACAGAACACTATGAATGAATGTCAATCACTGGTTTCTAAGGGTCAAGGAAACTTCCTATGATGGATTTCTATGGAAAGATAGGAAAAGTATAGGTCTCATGTTATAGATTGAAGTAATTTATATACTTTAACCTTGTTTTTTTATTAAATCTCTCACAGTCGTAACTCCAATCTCGTATTTCGATGTGAGATAAACCACAGTTCCTCTTTTCCAAAACCACTCAGTTATGCACTTCTCTTCAATACTTAGCACAACATGTATTCTTCTGGCACTTCTGGAAGACGTTTTGCAGAGAAATTTAAACAGGTCACTCGAACAGTAGTCCATAATGTGTAAGGGCAAATGCTTGTAATATCACTCTCTATAAAAAAGATAAGTAGGGCTACTAAATTTTTTGTGCAGTACTCAATATTTTTTCTGCAACAAAAAAAGGAGAGAATAACAGACGGATAATCCAACAATCGGTTAATAGGGTGACGGATAATCGAGGTTCTACTGTAGTTATAAATAGTGTCTTTAAATTTTTGTAAAAGAGCTGAATTATTATTATTATTATTATTATTATTATTATTATTATTATTATTACTATCATATCATCATAATACTACCTTTAATATTGGTTTCCTATTGTGAACCATTAAAATGATAATATGACCAAATTTATTTCTCAAATGAAATCAAAGTTAGGTCCCAGCGCCCGGTCAAATTGTGTTGATGAAGGTGAGCTACTCTACTAACAAAACAGATTTAACTAGTTGTATGACATTGCTTCCAATGAGTGATAGTAAATTATGTATTTTATTTATCCAGTCTATTGTCATCTAAGAAAAATATATTAAGCTATAGTAAACACGATATCGATTTATAAAGGTACTGTATTCACAAAGTTATTCCAAACACACATTTCTAACTAATACAAGAGACAAAATTTCTTGCATAGAACCAAACTTTTTCTGTAAGGTTTTTCAATCTTATTACTACAAAAACTATAGTTTAGGACTCACATTGTGCCGAAGGACAGCAATCTTATTTTATAAACTGTATTCTCACTGTGGCAGAATACAAACTAACTGGAGCAACCTAACACGTCTTACAAAGTCCCAGTTTGTATTCACGTCATGCCACAGAGATTCATTCGCTTTCATGACTATTTTCAGGCCTTTTCTTTTTCAGAGTTACACAATAAACGACTCGGCTGTAAGTGAATTTTTATTGATGGAATCATTTCACGCACCATACCATTAAAATTACTTTGACATCCTATCAGAATTCAATAAAAAGAGCAATTTATTTTCAATTACGTAGTGAAGAGCTTTTACATAAAATTCAAATTTGTCAGGCAATAACTGTCCTTCAAAATAAAAATATAATCTATAATTTCGAATATTTCCCTGCGAATTTCTGTATTGATGATTAACGACCGGCTTTATACGGAATCATTCCATTTTGCTAGAATCAAAATCATCGAGAAAAATGCCCGTAGGCCTATAGTACATCTGTTGAACATAAAATTATCTAGGCCTGAAGATCAATAAATTAATATTCTGTCGTCAATTTTCTTTATCATTCTCAGTTTCTATTGGCAGGAAGGGTGGGATATTCTTTAGATGTACAGAGGTCATAATCATAGGCATGGATGGGCAACTCGTGCTCCCAAAGGGCTAAAAAACCTTGAAAGAGAGAAAGGCAGACGGAGCCAGCCGCAGCAGTTACAAGTTGTTTGTAGTTTCGCTGCAAAAACCACGGCGCGCTCTGGCGGCTCATGCAGGTGATCGTGATATCTATTCCATGATTTGAATTTCAGAATGACGCATGGTACAATAATTATAGTAATTTTAGACAGACTGTACCTGAACACATAACAAAATTATATTATTTTCTAGCTTTGTAAATTAGTTTAGTACTGGAAACAAAAACTGAATACAACCTTTTCAAGATACAACAAATATAGCTGCAACACTTACTTATTACACTATTTGTTAATATTTCTTATTATATGTCTTATTTGAAACGTAGAACGCTAGAATTTACAAGTCTTTATACATTAAAGAGTATTCATCTGTTCTCAGAAAGGTAATAGTCTGTATTCGCAAACAATAACAAATTCAAGAAATTATTTTTTACATGTCACGGCAGATGAAATAAGCTTACTTCTGAGCTCTTTCTTTACTTTGAAAGCTTTTACATTTCTTTCTTGTATTAAATTCTGCCTCAAGCACATACAGTATATATGGAAGCAAAATGTATATTTGAAAATTCTGACTTCGGTAATATTACGAACAGTTCGATTCCTGATTTTGCTGGAATCTGTGTGGCGAGCTTTTCTGTAGATTTATTCATTCAAGCTGTAAATTTTCAGGATTTTCTATCGGCTTAAGGCAAAATGATTTCAGAAAAATTTCGATTCCTTGTCAATTGTCACTGTTTCTCCAAACTTACCAGTGAATTCTGCTGTAGGTCTTAAAGTAGGATCTTACATTTCATAAGAAGATTTTCTTATTATTCTTCAAGATAGTTTATAGTCAAAGAAAGTGAAGTTGTCTATGTTCTACATGATACTACCACATTTCAAATTTATCCATAAATGTTCTTAGCTAGTCGATCATATGTCGTGCAATTCTGTAACTCGCACGCACAACGTGCTAACAATATTTGATATCAGTCTCACCTTGTTGATATCTCATTTTTACCTTTAGCTGTTCTAAAGCAGATGCAGACAGTATTTCTTTACTAAAACCTTCACTGTTTATTTGTAACATAAAATGTCATGCGTAAGAAAGTGTAATAGAATACAAGCTTTACCTCTCTTCTTAATAAAAGAATTATCTTTTTACTCGTAACTACAGGGAAATGATCTGGGAATTATATTGTTTTTCACTTAAAACGAGCCGCCACTTACTGCAGACGCGATCGAACTTGTGTCTTGAAAGAACCGCACACAGACACTACAGCTAGTACAGAGTCCGTTCTACCTGCACTGAGATTGTGTTGACACTTTGAGAGCACGAGTTGCCCACCCATGATCATAGATATGAAGTTCGTACGGTATTAAAACAGTAGATTTCAGTTGAGTACAGCGAGGAGTATAGATGTCACCGCGCCTCGCTCTGCTCCCGCTCGCTACAGACGATACGCAGTTCACATAAACAAAGCATAGTGGCATTCTGTGGAGCTGTGTACAGTCGTGAATAGTTAGAAGAATTATATTAATATTTTAGGTTCTGAACAAAGTGAGCTATTCTGTTATTATTCTATTATTTACGCAATGTGAATATAATGTATGATCCCAAAAAAGTAAACTCATCTGTTATTAAATAATTATGCAAACAGGAATGTGTAACACGTTTATTTTTCCCGGATTATTCTTCGTTAAATGTTGACGTCTCGTGTTGCTATGGATTCGGTTGCGTTACAGTCCAAGTTCAACATTGGAATTACGACACGAACTAGAATAACTCTTCTCGGGTTCTCAGCCAGGTGAGTTGGAGATTAGCTTCCAAGCTTTCGACGGCTAGCTCTGCCATCTTCTTCAGGGACGAAGTGATGTGGGACCACGTCTAGCCGGTATATATGCAAAAGTAGGGCTTCCCGCTGCGGGCCAATCAGGAGCTAGTCCTAGTCCCGACCGCCAGGCGCATTCTGGTTGGTGGACACGTCAGCCAATCAGGAGCCACTTGCTGGTCCCGACTGTCTGCCGTGTGCTGGTGGTCTAAGCGTATAGATGGCAATAATTTCAACAGAGACGGGGGTCTACAGCTGAGTACAGCATGGAAACCTGCCATCAATACGCTTAGACCACCAGCACACGGCAGACAGTCGGGACCAGCAAGTGGCTCCTGATTGGCTGACGTGTCCACCAACCAGAATGCGCCTGGCGGTCGGGACTAGGAACTAGCTCCTGATTGGCCCGCAGCGGGAAGCCCTACTTTTGCATATATACCGGCTAGACGTGGTCCCACATCAGACGAACTCGATAGCTCAGTGGTAGAGCGCCTGACCGGAGAACAGGAAGTCGCAGGTTCGATTCCCGCTCGAGGTTGTGAAATTTTACAAGGCTCAGGACAACAATCACCTCCTACTTAATAGCCAAATTGGCTAGTCTCTTATATGAGACAACTCATCCTGCCTAAGGTATTCCGTGGTTTTCCTCAGGCGTAAGACAAATGTCCGGATGAGCCCTATAAGAAATGGGCCACGGACCTATATGCCCTTCCCCATATATATTCCACCTTTTTTATAAATGATGTATGCCCTAGTTCAGATAATATTAATAGTCTATTAAATATACGAGGTCACTCAATAAGTCGCAAATTGAAAGGACAGGGACCTCTCAAATTGCAGATTAGATTTCACGGCGCTTCTTCCGACGGCCTTCACCTGCTTTGTCATCGAACAACAGATGACGGCGTCTTGCCATCCTAACGGCAAACACCAGCCAAATCCTCCTCGCCCCGTTCCGTGATCAATTGATCAATCTCAGCCCCCCTCGCGTATGTGGTACCTAAGAGGTTACGTCCAATTTCGGCTTCCCCTTCAAAATTTTCTAGAGCTCCTTCAGGGGAGCAGCGCAACCCGGAGTGAGACTAGTGGCCAACAGGCTTGGAGCTCACATTTTTAGTTTTGTACAGCCCCCAACCCCTTGCAAGGACGCATTTTGAGTACCTTTTAAATTTTCCTCCCAATTCTCCTTCGATTTTTCGATTTTTCGATTTTCGTCCCACATCACTTCGTCCCTGAAGAAGATGGCAGAGCTAGCCGTCGAAAGCTTGGAAGCTAATCTCCAACTCACCTGGCTGAGAACCCGAGAAGAGTTATTCTACATCAAACGCCGGGAAAGCCTCAAGTCATACATGATACGAACTTCCTAGCTGTCATTACAATAGAAACTAATCATTTTCTTGAAAACAATTATAGGTTTAATATTATGTGTCACATACGAGATACACTATTAGATTCACAAAGTAGTTGTTCACCTGATGGTAGCAAGAAATACTGTATTCTATTTCACGTTTCTTTCAGTAACGTCTTGTGACGTAGAACGAATATTTAAGGAGGTGCATTGTCGCCCTCACATAAGCCCGGCATTGGTCCCTATCCTGAGCAAGATTCATCCAGTACCTACCATCATATCCCACCTCCCTCAAATCCATTTTAACATTATCTTCCCATCTACATCTCGGTCACCCCAAAGGACTTTTTCCCTCCTGTCTCCTAACTAACACTCTATATGCATTTCTTTATTCGCCCATACGTGCTACATACCCTGCCCATCTCAAACGTCTGGATTTAATGTTCCTAATTATGTCAGGTGAAGAGTACAATGCGTGAAGTTCTGCGTTGTGTAACTTTCTCCATTCTCCTGTAACTTCATCCCTCATAGCCACAAGTACACTATCTAACAAAAAGTAATTGGGCACTGTTTTTTGCCCCTTTAGAACCTCGTGGTACCACCTCTTGTTGCTATAACAGCAGCCACCCCCGTCAGCCATGTTCTCCACTTGTTTGTGTAGGATATCCACTGGAATGCGTCGCCATTCCTCTTGCAATATGGCACTCAGTTGGACAATGGAAGTTGGCCGAATTTCTCGAAACCTCAATTTCCTGTCCAATTCGTCTCAAAGGTGCTCAATGGGATTGAGATCAGGACTCTGTGCAGGCCAGTCCAACCGGTGAACATTATTGTCTGCATACAATTGCATAGTAGCCACCGAAACATGACATCTAGCATGTAAAATTCTGGGTGCCCAATTACTTTTTGGTAGATAGTGTATTTTCCTAAGCACCTTATTCACAAACACCCTTAACCTATGTTCCTCTCTCAAAGTGAGAGTCCAAGTTTCACAACCATACAGAACAACCGGTAATAGAACTGTTTTAAAAATTCTAACTTTCAGATTTCTTGACAGCAGAGTAGATGACAAAAGCTTCTCAACCGAATAATAACAGGCATTTCCTATTATTTATTCTGCGTTTAATTTTCTCTCGAGTGTCATTTATATTTGTTACTGCCTCTCCAAGATATTTGAAATTGTTCACCTCTTCAAAGGATAAATTTCAACTTTTTATATTTCCATTTCGTACTATTTTCCGGTCACGAGAAATAATGACATATGGAGAAAGAGAAAAGTGTGTCTCTGGCGATGATTCTGACTTCCATACGAGATAATCGATACATCGTTTGTGAAGTTTTCTTGAACTGATAGCCCTCTGTCCGTCAGTGCCTTCGCCTCGGGCCGGGGATCTATTCTTGTCGCTCACTTGTACTTCTGAGTGTACGAAGCACGGAAGTTGTACTTTTTCCTCTTTCCATCAACTGTAATTTTTTGTTTGTAGTTTTTGTTAATCTTTCATATTACTGATTCCAGGCTAAGTCCATTATACTGAATAATACAATTAGTGTTCACCATAACTTTTTGTGATATTTAAGGATAAAAAATATAAAACTGTGTTGTAACAGGACTAATGTATTTCAGATTGATGTTTAATATTTCATCCGTAAAAAATTATTCAACATTGATAGGTACGAGCAAATGAAGACTATTTCATCAACTTCCTGCAGAGATAAAGAGCTTGTGACTTCCTCATAGCCCACACCATGGTGCATAAATCGCATAATGATACTTCCCGCTGTAATGGTTTAATTTTACACGCAAGGCTTGTCATTAAGTGAAATTTAACTCTTTGAGCAAACATTTCCATTTTTATATAATTATTTATGTTATTATTTTGCTCCTATTTTTACATTATACTTGTCTTTATTAGTTTGCTTTGTAATACCTTATTTTACTGGTTTGGTTGCTTTTGAATTGGATTTATTAGTTTTTCTTTATTACACTAGTTTGGGTGTTTATATTCTTATAATTGTTAGTTTCTCTAATCCAGCTGCGCTATATCCAAAGTTTTAATTCTTAAAAAAGTTATACGAATACTGAGAGTCTTTTCTTAACGATGCAAATTGCAGACCCTTATCGATGAGCAAAGTATAAAATAATATTAACTGTAGTAAATTTATTAAATGCGTGTTATTATTCGGTTGAGAAACTTTTATCATCCAGTCTGCTGTCGAAAAATCTGAAAGTTAGAATTTATAAAACAGTTATATTACCAGTTGTTCTGTATGGTTGTAAAACTTGGACTCTCACTTTGAGAGAGGAACAGAGATTGAGGGTTTTTGAGAATAAGGTGCTTAGGAAAATATTTGGTGCTAAGAGGGATGAAGTTACAGGAGAATGGAGAAAGTTACACAACACAGAACTGCACGCATTGTATTGTTCACGTGACATAATTAGGAACATTAAATCCAGACGTTTGAGATGGGCAGGGCATGTAGCACGTATGAGCGAATCCAGAAATGCATATAGATTGTTAGTTGGGAGGCCGGAGGGAAAAAGACCTTTAGGGAGGCCGAGACGTAGATGGGAAGATAATATTAAAATGGATTTGAGGGAGGTGGGATATGATGGTAGAGACTGGATTAATCTTGCTCAGAATAGGGACCAATGGCGGGCTTATGTGAGGGCGGCAATGAACCTCCGGGTTCCTTAAAAGCCAGTAAGTAAGTAAGTAAGTAAGTAAGTAAGTAAGTAAGCAAGTAAGTAAGTAAGTAAGGAAGTAAATAAGTAAGTAAACTATTAACAAGTCTTTGTAAGTCTTGTGAAGCGTTGAATTTTTCAAAAATTTAATGTTGTATAAGAAATTTAAAAGAAAAATATATTTCTCCTTTAATTAAGAAAGCACAAAATATTTTGTATTTTAGATGTCACTGGTGACCAAGATGGAAGGTAGGCACCTCGTGCATTTTCTTTCCTGTGCATCCTTCAGTAGACAGTTTCTTCTCAGCTAGTAACCCAGTCAATTCCTTTTCCTTTTCTTCATCAGTTTCAACGTCATTCTTTCTCCACCCACTCCGTCCAACACAGCTTCATTTCTTATTCTGTCTGTCCATTTCACACGCTTCATCCTTCTCCATATCCTCATTTCAAATTCTTCTAGTCGCTTCTCTTCACTTCATCTCGAATGTCCTTGTTTCTGCCCCATAGAATGCTACAGTCCATACAAAGCACTTCGCTAGAATTTAAAGCTTCCTTTGCCATTGCTACCCTCCTTTTGACTTCCTGGCAGGAGCTCATGTACTGCTTATAGTACTCCCCACTTGTTCTACTGCCTCATTTAGAATTCGCAAGTTTACCTTCTTTACTTTTCTTCCTATGACCGTCGTCTTCGTCTTGTCGGCATTTATCTTCAAACTATCAAATCTCGGTCCATAATTCCTGCTTTGTTTTAAACCAACAGGTATTTATCATTTAGATTCAGCTAATAGAGTTGAGACATTTCTTTTAATGTTATGTTCATGTGCATCAGTTATGGAACTCATTCGATTTTTCTGAGAAAGTGTTTTAGTAAAGTAACTTATGTTCATGTAAGTCAGGCCTGCAGAATTGTAGGTCTTGAGAGCGACAGCTTTCCTCCCCTGTCTTACCCCACCCACCTTTTCTACCTGTGCGGTCACGGCGTTCTAGTTACGCTCGGCTGCATCAACATTCATTCTCGGGGCGGAAGTCGATCATCCCCAATAGACGTGGAGTGAGGCTGACGTCATAGTTCCCCTACTTTGCGAGTTCTGCAGGCCTGATGTAAGTGGTCAATTTTTGGCACTTGTAATTCAGAACAAATGAACTTTATTGGATTATAAACTGTTTTATCCAGACAAATCCTGATTATACATTTTTTTTGGTGAAGTAGAGATAGTCTTTGCACTTCCAATCGAACCTGTAACTCCGTATTGAATGGCAGATTGAAGGGAAGTTAAGTAAACAACTCAAATTGTGATTTGGGCCACAGTAATTAATAACAATCTAGTTTTGTTTTGTGACAAGGCGAAAAATTAAAATAAAATGCATTACTCTCAGTTTTCAGCTGCTTTTAAGGGAAGACTCCACTGTAAATCATGAAAATTTTTCCAAACATTTTTAGTTATTTCACTTACCGGTATTCGGAATTTATATTTCCATACCCCAAATGGATTCAGCTCAATTCTTAAGAAAAATATTAATAAAATAAACTAGCAGCATTTCTCACAAAATAAATGCATTGAAACATGCAGCTACCACATAAATACTTGCAGTAAAAATTTCATCCAGATTGATTAATATTTAGCATAAGAAAGTTGGTGTTGAATCAACAAAAATGAACACAGAAAAATAGATTTGAAAATAAAATGAATATTTATGTAAATTAATATTCTCCTCCGCTACATTCAGGGAGCCAACAAAAAGTTACTAGATTTGTAATTAGAAATTAAAAAAAAAAAGAATTCTTCGATAAAAAACAATTTTGACAGCTCATTAAATTCCACGCCCCCTTCAAGCCTTAAATTAAAAAGTGTAAACATACGAGTATTTGTAATCAGAACTGAGCTGAATCCATTTGGGGTATGAAAATATAAATTCTGCACAAGTGAAATAGCCAAAAAAAATTTTTTTGGAAAAATTTTCATGATTTTCAGTGGAGTCTTCCCTTAACATAAATTATGAGTACCCACACAATGCTTTTCCTCCGTGTTTCCTTTTTCTGAAGTTATTTTCACAATTGCTAGTCCAAGGGCACTTGCAGCACGCTAATTAGATACACGTGTTAACGAAAGAACTGTCATAAGTAGTAATTGTGCAAGTATAACACATTTTATAAGAGTTTACAATGATGTACTTCCTATTTTCATTGCAGGTATGGAGTCAATTGTAGTTTGAATTAAAATGGTGAATAAAAAGAAGTCATGATATCACATGTTCTAATGTGATAATTTTTCCTTTCTAATGTCTCTCGCATTTATGACAGACTCTAATCAATCATTGCACGTCACGTGGCAGACAACTGCTATATAAAGGGCGGCTGTGCGTAGTTCTGACCATCAGCAGCCATGAGTCCAACAGCCATCGCCGTCTTCCTCGCTACCGCCTGTGTGGCCGTCACAGGATTCACGGTGGACAGCCCTCAAGACGGTAAGTAAGCCCCAGTCTTGTAGCCTACACGGCTCGTCCGCTTTCGTTCAAATTATACAGAGACATAATTTTATTTTTACTAGCATTTTTAATATTAACTTGCCTATACCTCTGGATCAACACCGTTTGCTACCCCCTTCCACGACTGGAGTTCGATGATACTGGCGTAATATACAAACAAATCACTTCACTAGGTATAGGAGGGAAGAAAAGTAGTTCATCCATTTACGTAAACTATGAAATATTGCGCTTTTGAGTTTGATCATTTTCATTAGGTTTTTGTTTAATCAAAATACAGTACAGTATTAACAATGAGTGTTTTTACTCACGAACTGAGCTGTCCATGTGGACGTATTCATTATGCAGTGTATATTATACTGTCTACAGCACATTAGCGTACAATATAGAGAATGAAGTTAAATTGAAAAATAATCATAATATGGATATTTAAACACATTTTTAAAAATGGTGGCCGTTCATTTCGATACAGGCTTCAGTTCTAATGTGCATATTATCGCACTATAGACTATTGTACCTAATCCCAATTACCAGTTTCGTCCTTCGTACTAGTAACTCGTGTTGAAATAATTCTGTACCTACTCTATAAAAGAGTACCTTACGTACTGTAAATTCAATCTTCACTTCTGCCCGACCCGAAAAGATAAAATTACTCAGACATGCTATCTACTGTCCGTCCAAGTGGTTACGTCGCAGAGTCGTAGAAAGGGAGGAAATCACATGACAGTTAATTACTTAACGAGGCCCTTTTATTTAAGTTATTTTAAACAGTTGTATAATATTACGTAGACGTCCAATTCCTAACAGAAATTAATGTTCTCAGAAAAGAGCTAAGACAGCCCAGCCTCTAGCTGGCGAATAGAAGCAGGTGGGGGAAATCGGGATACGACGTAGGCAAATGTACGAAAATGATTCAATATTGAAAGCTCTTTCGTCACTGGAAAACGCGAACATATTTTTGGAACGTACTGTTTACTATGACCATAAGGCTACTATGACTGTATATGCGGTCTTGGATCTGTGTGGAGGACGGTTGAACTTCATTAATAGAACGGGTGGGAGTGAAGTACATTCAAAAACTCAGGTACAATAAAAATTGAAGTAAAATTAAAATGATGACTCTGTACATTTACCGGCAGAAAATACAACAGACTGCGAGTTCGATCCCCAGCAATAAAGTGAATAGCAATGACGCAAGTATCGCATGCGTGCCATTTTTCTTACAGAACCATGCCGTTACGGCTCCAAAAAACCCTTAGGGTGGAGGGACATTAAGCCTTCTCAACATGAGACAATCGGCACTCCTAGAGGGCTCTGCCATACATTAATGCTCGTATTCAGAGGAAACGTATATTACGTATATTACTTCTCAGTTCCTACAAATTACTTGATATTGTAGTTATTACGATATGCGGCCTCGTTTGATAACCAGTCTAGTATTGTAATATACGATACCACATCATAGAATGTTTTATAATAATAATAATAATAATAATAATAATAATAATAATAATAATAATAATAATAATAATTCTTTATTTATACTGGCAGAGTTAAGGCCATAGGGTCTTCTCTTACACGGTAAGTTCACAAAGTATAAAATCAGTGAAAAATTTAACAAAAAGTTAAAGAACAGAATATTAACTTACTTACTTACTGGCTTTTAATGAACCCGGAGGTTCATTGCCGCCCTCACATAAGCCCGCCATTGGTCCCCATCCTGAGCAAGATTAATCCATTCTCTATCATCGTATCCCACCTCCATCAAATCCATTTTAATATTATCTTCCCATCTACGTCTCGGCCTCCCTAAAGGTCTTTTTCCCTCCGGTCTCCCAACTAACACTCTATATGAATTTCTGGATTCGCCCATACGTGCTACATATCCTGCCCATCTCAAACGTCTGGATTTAATGTTCCTAATTATGTCAGGTGAAGAATACAATGCGTGCAGTTCTGTGTTGTGTAACTTTCTCCATCCTCCTGTAACTTCATCCCTCTTAGCCCCAAATATTTTCCTAAGCACCTTATTCTCAGACACCCTTAATCTGTACTCCTCTCTCAAAGTGAGAGTCCAAGTTTCACAACCATACAGGACAACCGGTAATATAACTGTTTTATAAATTCTAACTTCAGATTTTTCGACAGCAGACTGGATGATAAAAGCTTCTCAACCGAATAATATCAGGCATTTTCCATGTTTATTCTGTGCTTAATTTCCTCCCGCGTATCATTTAAAACTATGGCAGAGAAAAGGGCTTATAACTGAAAGGAATCTAATTCAAAAAGTACAATTTTAATTTATTTTTGAAACTAGACAATATCCGACAGTATCTGACATGTTGTGGTAGAGAGTTCCAGAGATGAGCTGCAGAGAAGGTAAAAGATGAAGAGTAGAAGGATGTTCTGTGTTTAGGAATGGAGAGTGTGATATAGTGTTGTGAGCGAGTATATATTTCGTGATATGAGGACAAATGTTGAAAACGAGAAGCTAAGTAGCTAGGGTTAGAGGTTTGAAGAATATTGAAGAGTAAAGTGATAGAGTGAATAGTTCTTCGCTCTTTGAGACGGACCCAGGACAGCATATTTAGTGAAGGTGTGATACGGTCAGATCTACGGACGTTGCAAATAGGGGAGAGTCGGGTAGTATCGGACATCGGGTAATATCGGACAGTGAGTTTCTTTCATCTACAACACGATGATAGTACCTGATTGACATGGTTACGTTTCTGTGATGTCGCATAGAGAAACGTAACCATGTCATTCAGGTACTACCATATGGTGGTAGATGAAAGAAACGCACTGTCCGATATTACCCGATGTTCGGTACTACCCGACTCTCCCCTAAATCGAACACATGCATTATGAACACGCTGTAGTCTGTCTGTCAGTCTCATGTTAAGGTCAGTGTAGAGAGTGTCACAGTAATCAAAATGAGGCATCAAGAGCGACTGCACTAAATTCTTCTTAATAACCAACGGAAGGAAATTTCGAATTCTTTTTATCAACTTTGATAAAAAATAATATTTTAATAAAAGTAATTATAACATTTTTATTACTATTGAAGATGTCTTTTGTGGAGAGGAGATTGTTTTGTTATTAGCAGGGAACGGATTTATATGGACTAAAAATATATGAAATATGTAAATATATATGTAGTTATTTTTACCAAAATATGGAATTAAATATGGATTTTTACCAAAATATGGAATTAAATATGGACTTAAAATTATAAAAAAATGACTATGTACGTTAAATATTGGTACATTTTAATCAAACTAAACAAAAAATATAATGGACGTACCTTATCTTCCAATGTAGTTTCAACAAAACACAATTTTTATTGTCTGTTACCATAACAATAGGTTACAAACATTTCTTTCAAGTGCTGAAAAGTGAATCTTCTTCTATTGTCTCTGAGGATAGATTTATACTGACTAAAAGAGCGTTCGACGTCACAAGAAGTAACTGGTACATAATTCAATTTCACAATGTCTGCTGGGGATAAGTCCAAGTTAATCTTCACTGTTGATTCACCACTCATCACAGCAACAACCTTTTGTAGTTCTTCATATCCAGGGTTTTTGAAAGTACAGTGTCCACCTTAGCTCTTACTGCATCTGCAACTTTACCTCTACCACGATTCAGTTGTTCCACAGTACTATTTATAATTTCAAAACTTTCAGATAGTGAAAGGTGCCTATTTTGGAGACTTTTGAGCGTTTTTATGATGCATGAAAATGTATGCTGAATGTGAGCTAAGTCATTCTTCACACTTATGTCACAGGTAACTGTTTTCGCAGTATCAATTGAGACTGCATCTTCAGAATCCAATGCAAGGAGAACATTGTTAATAGAGTCTATATGTTCGGCATAATATTCAACTGCTTCTAGCCATGTACCCCATCTAGTTAAAATTGGCTTTGGTGGCAATGGAATTTCAGGGTACATTTCTTTCAACACGTTAACTCTACTGGGAGCTTTGAGAAATACTTTTTCACTGATGAAATCAACAAATCTACTTTAGGGAAATTGTCTCTGACCACTTCTGCCACACGATGAAATGCATGCGCCACACAAGTAAAATGAGTCAATTTAGGATATACAACAGATAATGCTTGTCCAGCTTTGACCATATAAGGGGCAGCATCGCTAATAAAGAATAACACATTATCGTACATAATACCCTTTGGCCACAGGATACCCATAGCTTCGTTGAACAGTTTAACTATAGTTTTGTTATTGCACTTTTCTAGAACATCACAATGTAAAAGAATTCGTTCAGAATATTGTTCACTTAACAAACCGATAACTACATTACCAACAAGTCTACCTTCTTTGTCGGGAGTCTCATCAATGGAAACCCAAATTGAACTATCTTTAATTTCATCTCTTATCTTCTGTATTGTCTCATCGTAGATGGATGGAGCATACGTCTTCCTAAGTGTTGACTCATCCGGGATTGTATGTTGAGTATATTTTTCAAGGAATTCCCTGAAGACCTTATTCTTTAGTTTGTAGAGAGGAATATCAGCAGAGATGAGAGAACGGCACAGGTCGATGTTAAACTCAGATCTTACATTCGATGTTGTTGGTTGTGTTAAAAACAATTGTCTCTGCTTGGAATTTAGTTGTTTGTTGGCCTGATGTTTACTAGTTGTAATGTGTTGTTGCACCAGGAACTTTTGTGTAGATGATACTGCACACTGACACAAATTACAAAATAATATTTTATTGTCAGTTGATAAACCATCTTCTTTAAATTCTGAAATGTAACTTGTTAGTTTTGATTTTAAATTGACTGAATGACGTACTTTTGGCATATTTACCGTCTTTATAGTATGATTTACAAAACTGAACCTATGTGTACTCTGACTGGCATTTAACTGTTGAGCTGCACAACTGAAGTCTGTTAAAAATTTTAAATTAAATTAATACAGTTTTGTAACTTACTTTCCCATTGTTGATAGGACTGCTAATTTTCAAATAACTCTGATGTTAAAGGGATTACTGAACATGTGTTTAAATCTCTATTGTTGAAATGTATTTTTAAAAGTTAATGGAATTTTGTTTTGTTTTATTGTTAAACCTAATATAATATGGACTGTTTTATATGAAATATGGAAAATATATGGAAATTAACGAAAACATGTACTAAACTCTAAAATATGGAAAAATATGGAAAATAAAAGTAGGATTTTTCAACCCTACACATTGTGAAACATAAAGATAATGCAAAATATAAATTATATTAGCTTTATAAGTAAATATGTATTTACATATAAATCCTTTCCCTGGTTGTTAGTTTCTTCTTGCGAGAGGCGATTCGTTTGTGTTTTGTTTTATTAGTTTTGAATACGATAGGTAACTTTTTATAACAGAAGAACAGCAGTACTAGAAGAAATAAACAAACATTCCTAAAATGAGTTAAAACGAGGATTAAGATATTGACAATGCTGGAAATTCTGCAATTAAATATTTAATACCGTTG
This sequence comes from Periplaneta americana, assembly GCA_025594305.2. Taxonomy (NCBI): domain Eukaryota; kingdom Metazoa; phylum Arthropoda; class Insecta; order Blattodea; family Blattidae; genus Periplaneta; species Periplaneta americana. Next base: position 3,239,371 of record JAJSOF020000023.1, on the reverse strand, counting down.
AAATCCAGCATAATGTATAAACAATTTGAAGATTAGTGTTCCAAGAAATATGTAGACATGTTTAGAATTAATGTTTATAATAAATAAAATCAATTCCATTTTATTTTATTGTATGTGGTTCACGTTAGCAGTACCATTACCTAACTAGTTGCGTAATAGAAATATCATTACCTAACTAGTAGCGAAATGAATGTGTTTAGAACATTTTATTAGTGATGTGAAGTCCACATTACATAATCAAAGTGGACAAATTAGTGGACTGTCATCTACAACAATGTTTTTAGCATTGAACCATTTAACAGTTTTTTGAACTAATGACCAATTTGGTAGTTATTTAAGGAATATCCATGAAATTGTGAACACGTTAGCTAGTCTATCACAACAAGAAGTTAAGCATTGAGCTGTATCATCATAAAATGCAGATATTACTGTAATAAAAGCACTTTCCTGATTGAAAATTGCAATTATTTAACAGTTTTTTAATGTTAAAATAAATGAAATTATCAGGTTTTACATGTTGGCACTAAAAATCGGGACAAAAGTCTATTTTAAGAAGATAAAATCGGGACAAATTTGTGTGCCCACAAACTGGGTCAACTCTCTTTCTATTTATAAAAGGGTTTCACATATTTTTCATTTCCATATCCCCATGAACCACTTAATTACTCTAAATTAATTAATAATTACATCTATCCTAAATTCATAAATCAATCGACCTACTACCTAAAAGCCAAATTGGCTAGTCTCTTATATTGAGACAACTCATCCTGCCTAAGGTTTTTCCGTGGTTTTCCTAAGGCGTTAAGACAAATGTCGGGATGAGCCCTAAGAGAAATGGGCCACGGACCTATATGCCCTTCTCTATAAGCCCCCTTTCCTTCTACCAAACAACTTAATGCCCTAGTTCAGAGTCTATAAAATTATGAAATACATGTGCAAGGTCACTCATGTAGTCGCAATGGGAAAGGACAGGGAACCTTTCAATCTGCAGATTCAGAATTCACGGCGTCTCTCCTGGCGGTCTTCATCTGCCTTGTCATCGAACAACAGACGACAGAGTCTTCTCGACTCCTCCTGCACTGCGAAATGACACAGTTCATTTCAATGTGCAGATTTACACCAGCTATCTCCTCCTTGTCCCGTCCCGTGATCATTTTGATCACATTTCCGTCCCCTCGCGTATGTGGTACCTAATAGGTTACGTCCATTTTCGGTTTTCCCCTTCAAAATTTTCTAGAGCTCCTTCAGTGGAGCAGCGGAGTGAGACTAGTGGCCAACAGGCTTGGAGCTCACATATTTAGTTTCTTACAGCCCCCAACTCCTTGCAAAGACGCGTTTTGCGTACCTTTTAAATGCGTCATCCCAATTCTCCTTTCTTTTTTTCCATTCGATTTTTTTCTCGATTCATTTCCACTTTCGTTTGCACTCTCTTTTAAAAAGTTTTCAATTTCACCGCGACTTTCTTTTCATGTTTTATATCACAGGGATACTTTTTGACAGATTATGACTGGCGCCGAGTATGAGGTGCTCGTACTACTCCCTCGGTGATATTAAGCCTAGTAGAAAGCTTTAATTACCGTGCGCTACCTAACAAAACCTTGTAATGCAGCACTTCAATATGGTGTGAGCTAAGTTCAATTGACTAGTTTCAGTGCAAGCCATAATGTCAGCAATGAGCAACTTGGATCACCAAGACGTGGACCTGGAGGAAGAGATGGGCCTCACGCCTTCCCTCGCAGAACAGCTGGAAAGCTACTTGGATTCCTCCACCCTGTCCAGAGTGGCGAGGGACGCTGGAGACATGATGCGAAAGGTATGTCATCTACTAAGAAACCGACGGTCGAAAAGGTGACACATAGGGTAAGGTTGCCTATATGACACCACTTTAGCATTTATAATTTTTATTGAACAATACAGTTTTTATTTTCCACTTTTGCATTTCTAATTTTTATTGAACAATACAGTTTTTATTTTCTCCATTCCTTTACAGAGATACATTCCCAGAACATTTACCTTTCATGTAAAAAAGAATCCTTGAATTTGGTTTAATATTTTTTAATAAAAATTTCATTTTCGAAACACATGTCAGTGGTGCCATTTAGGTAACTAGTTTCCTAAATAGCACCTGCGGTTTCTTAAATCGCACCTCTTTATCTGCAGGGAACAGGATGAAGGAAAGCTTTTAATATTGACCATATTGAAGAGTATTTGAATGAATAATGTAATAAATGCAAATTACAAGTTTACTTACTTACTGACTTTTAAGGAACCCGGAGGTTCATTGCCGCCCTCACATAAGCCCGCCATTGGTCCCTATCCTGAGCAAGATTAATCCATTCTCTACCATCATATCCCACTTCCCTCAAATCCATTTTAATATTATCTTCCCATCTACGTCTCGGCCTTCCCAAAGGTCTTTTCCCATCTGGCCTCCCAACTAACACTCTATATGCATTTCTGGATTCGCCCATACGTGTTACATGCCCTGCCCATTTCAAACGTCTGGATTTAATGTTCCTAATTATGTCAGATGAAGGATACAATGCGTGCAGCTCTGCGTTGTGTAACTTTCTCCATTCTCCTGTAACTTCATCCCTCTTAGCCCCAAATATTTTCCTAAGAACCTTATTCTCAAACACCCTTAACCTCTGTTCCTTTCTCAAAGTGCGAGTCCAAGTTTCACAGCCATACAGAACAACCGGCAATATAACTTTTTATAAATTCTAACTTTCAAATTACAAGTTTATTGAAATTAATTAAAGAGAGTAACGCATCTTCAAATGAAATTGAAAAATAGAGCGTAAATTACGTAATATTTAAACTTTCTGAATGCGTTTGTTATTGTTACACATTTGCCGTGTGCTTCACCAGGCAGTTCAGACTGTAAACTGCGTCACCTTTTCTCCACGATTATCTCGAAGCCGCCTAAGAACTGCTTCATGATTTAGCTATCTGAAATGATTTGAAGATAGAAACATCTAAAGGCTGGGCCTATGAGCATTATGACGAGGAAGCTGAAACAGGAGCATACCATTTTCCCGAGATAATCTAGCTTTCAAAATTTTTGGAATGGATCGTATAGGTGGACATGCAGAAGCAGCACTTTTTCTATGGCAGGTTTGAGTGGCAAATCAAATGTTTGAGCTATTCGACAAATAGTTCACCGTTGATGTAACCTGACTCAGAGCACACAAATAACGATCCTGGAGGATCACCAGCTGATAATGAAGGATGCACTGTTTGACGTTTAAAAATTATCACAGATGGCACAAAATACCTGGCACGCTTGTACAACACACACTTGTTGTATTAACGCCCTTTTCACCACTTGATATTGCAACCACCTGATGCATTCCTAGTTCAGTTAAAATTTTTGGGATCTTCTTTTGTACGGCTAGAATTGCTACAGTTGCTCATATCGCACCGGTGCGAATTAGGCACCTACAAAGTGGTGCGAATTAAGAAACTACGTCATAAGTTATTATTTCCTTCATTCTAGCCTATAATCACCACATGTTCGAAAATCCTACTAAGTTAAATGTTCTTTAATACCTCTTCAAACGAATAACATCTTAAGATTATGGATTCCTTTGGATACAAATCCGTTATTTATTTACAAAATGTTAGCTAAATATACATCCACCTGAGCGATTATATTAGATACACTATCACCACGCTGCTGACACAAAGAAGTGGCAGAAATCAAGTGACGTGGTGGAAGTTCATATGGTAGATTGTAACAATACCACTAGATGCCACACTACTACAGTAACTTGTTTTAAACTAGCAGTGGTGCCATTTATGCTACTCTACCCTACATTCACTGAAGCATGTGACATGGTGATTTAGCATTGCCATAATAAAGCTATCTATCAAAAGAATGAAAATATAACTTAAGAAGTTCAGAAAACTTCAGTCTTTCATAATAATTTATAAAACAAGGGAACATTAATTTACAGTTGCTATGTCAAGGCCTGGTATTCTCTTGTTTTTCAAATTGTCAAAACCTGCTAATGTCTGTACATGGTCAACTGATAGCCATCGCTTTAAGACCTATATATCGCTCATTTGCGATAAGAGAGGCACAACTCAAAATTTTTCATTTTTGAGATTCTTACAAAAATGAACTCCAAAAGTAGTATATTTTTATCGTGAATAACGACAAATAGCCTACATGATTACATTATTTCCCCCCCTGATGGCAGATGTGTCTTTATTAAATTGTTTTAATCTAACAAAATCATTACAACAACACAGACATAATTTTAATTGTTACGAAGCATTCAAACTGAAACGTTTAAATCTTTTCATGAAGAGTGACAGAATTTGTGTTGCGTCTTTTCATTGAATATTTTTTTTTTCAGCGGAAAGGAATTATTCTGCGTTGTGTCATTATTTTAGAAAAATAACAAATAATTATTTAACTTCCCTTATCATCAATACGCTTACATTTAATATTGTGACGGTATTTATGATTAAAACTATTTTAATTTAATAATTATTTCATGTTATTCTGTCTATTTGAAAAGTACAATAACGTTTTACCTTTATTTTTTAATACGGTTCGTAATTTTTTTACACGGAAATCAGTCAGTTACGTTCCTATCTAATTCTAAAGCTGTCAAAACAAACATTTTTTTAGAAAATGATGTCTGGCAGCCGGTTACTCAAACACAACTCGAAGGTTTGTTCAATAATTTACCGCAAATTTTATCAAGATGAATAGTATTAATGCCTTGATTAAAAATTTAAAAGAAATAACAGTGACTCTGTAAATGAAATAAGTTTAAAATATGTAACATGACTAATGATCTGCCCTGTTATTTACAGAAAGTAAGCAGACTAGTGTAAATGATGCTGATGCAGATTCTAAATAGAATGTTTTTAATTTATCATTTTTGACTTGAAAACAACTGATGTCATCTGTTTCATTTGGCATGTGAGAGAAGCAGAAAGAGGTGTCAATGAAATAGGTATCTGTGTACTTAACTTCTTGGAAGAAAAATAAAAATATGTCGGCTGAAGACATAAACATAATTTTCTATACTGATCATTGCTGAGGACTTCTCTTCTAAGGTTCATGGTCCATCTTTACATGTTCACTGTATCCAAATTCCCAAATCTGAAATCCATTATCCATAAATTCTTGATAACTGGACACACTCAGGACGAAGATGATAGTGCCCTTTCAATGATCGAGAGCGAAGTAAAACGCGTGTCCAAAAGTGGTCTGATTTACACTCCACATCATTTTGTTTCTATTGTTAAAGCTGCAAAGAAAACAGGACGGACCTACAAAACCAAGGAAATATCCCATAAGGACTTTTTCAATATCAATAATCTAGGAACAAATTACAAGAACGCAAATTACTTCACGAACATAAGGAAAATCAACGAAGTAAAGGTTTTGACAGTGCATCGAAGTCATCCATTGTCATTTTTCTACAAAACATTCTATTTCGACGAAGAATTTCAAGAAGTACAACTAAAAAAATGTTCTTCAAGAAGTAAAACCAAAACCGAGACTCCAGAATTGCCACAAGTTCATAATGAAAAAATATATATAGGTGAGAGGAAAAAGGCAGATTTACTAGATCTGATTAAACCGAATCACTTTCCAAGCTTCTATAAAGAATTCTTTGAATCTCTGAAAGTGTAGAGAGGTGTTGTGAACTCTATTGAAAGTGTTGTGCTGTAGTTTATGTTTACTGGGCAATTTATTTCTAAAATAATTTTGTGTAAAGAATTTAAGATTTTGTATAATGCTTTCTCAATCTAGATTGTTGCAATTATATTATTTTTTCTAACATAATTCATAGTCATGTATTTAAAAATAGTCTTTAAATTATACGGTTAATATACAGTATAATTTTCATAAAAAGTTATTACATTCGTTTGTCAATACAACAACATCTTTGTTAAAATTTAAATTTATTAATGGATGTCACAGAGCATCCTTATAATATTATCGTGTAATGAAATGCCAGTAAATTATTCCATTGCATTAATTTATCGAAAAATTACTTTTCTACAAACACAATAATTGTGCAGTTATTGTACAATTGCAATAATTGTACAATTATTGTACGTCAAGTAAATATTCTCACTGTCATAACTAAAAGCAGACATATATTTATTTAAAAAAAGAACGACACAACTTAAAATTATTGTTGAAATTATTGAAATTAATTAATAATTATGGTATATACGCTACAACACTAGAAATAGAATACATGTGCAAAATTGCATTCCGTTTGGAAAAAGCATGTGCCTACAATTTGATTTGTAAGAATATGAAAATATTAAAATGATTCTCCTGTAAAATTAACACTTTTTGAGTTGTGTCACTCTTATCGCAAATGAGCGATGTACTGTAAATAATATATTACGACACAAGATTTTGTAAACGTGTATGTACGTATTTTTTGCACGATAGTAAATTTTGAAAATAATATTTTTTAAAATATTAATGTACAGTATCTACGTACGTTAAACAATAAACAGCTGACTAATTGTGAAAGTTATGTGAAAGAAAATGAATCGGGTGAAAAATTTAAAAGCCCTTCTCGGAAACGTATTCGCGACTCCCTACATATTTAATCAGCAAGCTTTAAGACGGAGAGTACCTACTTCCTTCTTACAAATAAGAATTTATACCTAGTTTGGACGTTATTTTGTCGGAAGCTAGCAAAATACGAAACACTACAAATTAAAATTTTACTTCCTCATTGCGAAAAATACTAAAAGCTATTGAATTAAGCCAGGACAAGAAGAATCAATTAATGAAACATGGACTACATTGTTGCCCCTCACAACGCATTTTAAAAACATAAGAAAAATGAGGGACCTATAGTCCCGTCGCTCTAATTTCCGGCAGCCAATCGCGTTGCAGGTCGGCTACATTTAAACGTGTGCGTCTTGTGATTCGCTTATAAAGACGTTATTCATTTCTTAAGGCTCGATAAATACTTAATACAATCGCCCGCTATTTTGGCTCTTTCGTTGGCGTTCGCAGAAAGCACACGAGGACGTTATTTCCCGCTCAATTATTAGCTCAATTACAGTGCGTTTGATTTATTATCATAGGAGCTACGACATGATAATGTTTAACGGTGTGGCAAATAGATTCCTCGTATGGTAGCTCGGCACGAAAGAACAAAAATGGAGAACGATACTACATACCTAGATTTTATAGAGCCTTCACTTCCTAAGACGTAAGAAAAGAGGAGGAGTCACGCCGGAAATAACAGCGTCGCGATTATAGGACAATCAATAATATTTTTAAATTTAGATGAAATGTGTGTGTGCATAATTATGAAAAGGGACCACTTGGCGGTTTCTAGTTTCAGACATAATCAGTGATTTGAGACTGATCCAGTTGACGCAGGACTTTTAATATTTACACAGTTTACTACAGTACTTAGAATGTGATCATATTAAACGCATAAAAATTACTAGTTTTAATACTTCCATTTTTTTTTATTATATCTGAACTACAAGCCGTAAGGTGGTCACTTTTCATATGCACGATCACAAATTATTTTTAGTGTACACAGTTCCGTATTTTGCGCTCATGTATTCCTTCAACTGAATATGTTTCTGTAAAATTACTTCTTAAAAAGTTTTAGAAGTGGAGGTAGATAGACGTTTGAAATTATTTCAGCAGGAAAGTATAAGAAGTGTATAAAAAGCAGAGTGCAACTGGAACTAAACACAGAGGTGAATGTGTGCTGACCCCTTTCTCACCTGTATCCAAGGAAGGAGATAAAACTGATTAAATTATTCAGTATAGCTCCTTACTGAGAACAGGGGTTCTTTCCCCAATTCATTGCCGTTGATATATGTGAAATGTCACCTTAAACTGAATGAAACATTTAAGATGTAACATTGGGTTAACTCTGCTGTGAATTTGATGAACATGAGAATGTAACAAAATTGATTTTAATTGTCTTTTATAATATTACAGTCATGCTGTGGCACGTACAACGAAACTTACATGAAGGAACAAAAAAAACACTTAGATGAATGCAAGACGGAGATGAAAAACAGTAAGTACCAAGTTGTTACATTCATTTGGTCAGTGCATTCCTAAAGCTCAAGCAATAATTGCTTCAAACCCAACACATTCGTGCCATATCTTACGAGGTCGGTATGACGGGGGATATAATTTCGAATTGTCTTTAAAGTAATACCAGTGGCTTGTGCAGCAAATGCTGCAAACTAAGTTCATTACAAGTACAAATAAATATTTTTCAGATTTATTTTCAATGAAAAATACCAGACATTTTGAAAGTTATTTGCTTCCACAATAATGAAACATACTCCCTCTGAATGTTTTTTATAGCAAATACTTGTTCTTGAACCTATCCATCTTCAGTTTTTGAGTTTCAACGCGAAAACGCAAGTAACAATGTCAGGACGATCAGTGGAGTTTTCATGTATTAGTAAAGCAATAGCTATTTCTGGTCATCGTGGATTGTAGGTGCAAGTTAAAAAAAAAAAGTCAGGTTTGCTTTGCTTTCGAACAACAGACATAGCATCTTGGTATAGCTACTTCATGTATTGTATTGTATTGTATTGTATTTATTAACATTCCATGGTATTCATACATGCTTACAGCTAGAATATGGAACAAGTCAAAAAACTTAATACTATTATAAAATCTTAATTAATAGTCACAGTCTAGATGAAATATATACAGACGAGATTTACAATATAATCTACTAGTACAACACAAAGTTTTGGTATCAATTTCATGAAGTGTTATTGAATGTCATGAATTCACCTACAGAATAGAAGGCGTGAGAAATTAGGTACTTCTTTAATTTGGCCCTAAGTAATTTTATGTTTTGAGTTTCATTTTTTATATCGATAGGGAGGCTATTAAAAATTTTTACTGCCATATAACGCACTCCTTTTTGATAGCACGATAGACTTGCCGATGGAGTATGAAAGCCATTTTTTGACGTGTATTTATGCTGTGAACTGTTGAATTAATTACAAAGTTTTCACGATTACATACGAGGAAGACTATTAATGAAAATATATACTGACAAGCCATGGGCATTATTTGTAGTTTTTTGAAAATAGTCCTACACGATTCCCTAGATTTGGCACCTACTATTATTCTAATTACTCTATTTTGTAATAGAAATATATTGTTACTGTCTGTGGAATTTCCCCAGAATATTATTCCAAAACTCATTACCGAGTGGAAGTATGCAAAGTATATTGTTTTTAAGTAGTCTATTGATATTTACTATCTTTTGCATAGATCTAATAGCAAAACAAGCTGAATTTAGTTTGGGGGTAATTTCTTTAATATGATTTTTCCAATTTAACACATTATCGATTTTTAAGCCAAGAAATTTGGTTGTTGTTGTTTCTAATAGGGATCTATTATTTATTGCGCTAGAAATTTGCGACGTTGAATTTGGACAGGATTTAAATTGAATTATGTTAGTTTTGTTACAATTTAATACTAATTTATTGACTGAGAACCAGTCACATATTTTGAAGAGAATTTCCTCTGTTGAAGATTGGAATGTGTTGGAGTTATTGGCTGTAATTACTATACTTGTGTCATCTGCAAATAATATGGGATGACCTACATCTTTTATAAGGGGGGCAAGATCATTTATAAACACTAGAAAAAGTAGGGGACCTAATATTGATCCTTGAGGAATTACATTATTAATAGTTCCCCATGTCGATGCAGATTTCATAGTTGTATTGATTTCAACTTTCTGTTTCCTATCTATGAGATATGAGTGAAACCATTGGTGTGCAACACCTTTAATTCCATAATAATCTAATTTGTCTAGCAGCATTTTATGATTTATACAGTCAGAAGCTTTGGATAAATCACAGAAAATCTCTCCAACTTATAATTTTTTATTTATTGCCTCCATAATTTTGTCAGTTAAACTTAATTTGCATTTTCTGTGCCTTTATTTTTCCTAAATCCAAATTATTCTGGGACTAAAATGTTGTATATTTCTAGATGATGATATAATCTTTTATACATTAATTTTTCAAAGATTTTGGAGAAGACTGGTAGAAGTGATATGGGTCTGTAATTTTCTGGAGACGTTGTTTCTCCCTTTTTGAAGATAGGAATAACCACTGAATATTTTAATCTCTGGGGAATATACCATTGAACATTGAATAGTTACATAAATAACTTCATGGCCCAGCTATAATATGTGAACTCGCTTTTAATATTTTGCTTGTAGAGCTTGAAATGTAGAGGTAAAATCATTTTATCCTGGTAAGAGATTTTGCTAAATGATCGAGAGACTACAAAATTTTGTAGATCTCTTATTTTATCAGTAAGTAATACTTTGGTCTTTCCTTAGGAACTGTAATTTTTGTGGTCTCTCGAGCCAATTCTGAAGAAAATGATGCATATAAATATCTACACCACACCGCCATTAAGTATAAGAAAAAGATCCAATCCACTTGATTAATAACTATAAAAATATTTTATTTTAATAACAATATTACTATCTTACGTAAGTTTTGTATATATGTAACTCAGTAAATTGTAGAAATGAAGATCTAATTTAAGATATTCTCTACATCTACTTATATAACCCCAAAACGTTTCACTTTCACATCAATATAGCATTAATATGTATAATTAATGAAAGATAATCACATCATGGCATTAACTATAACATAATTTCATTATAATGGTAATGTCATCAAACCACCTCAAGTTTTGTAGATTGTAATATCCAATACAGAGCTGTACTCAGAAAATTACATATCGCAGAATCAGACCTGTAAATTATTTTTAGCAAGTCTCGAAGTTTTTAATAACCAATTGAATATGAGCTCTAAATATGTCAGCAATCTTGCAGGTCATGGCCTTCGTGTATTAACCTATTGTTTACTGTAGTGTGTGTTTTGTTTTATTCTGAAATCACAGCCGAGCCGAAATGCAATTAGTTCTCAAAACTGACGAAAGATGGAGTTTGGAAAATAGGAAAATTACGTAGGAAAACTATCGCTTCACTGAAAGTTACTATTTTCCTGAAAATTCTTGGATGCCAAGCTTCAAAATGACGGGTCATTCATTAAAAGCGTTCAGCCGGTTTCCCGTAATTTCCATTACCAGTTCAAATTACATATATGAAGGAATAATTCTTCCGTCTGTTGTAAGCGACCGCTTTGCATCGCGCTGGTAAGGGAGATCCTATCATTATACATTTACAACATTTGTCTGAGTTGTTTAGTCATGAGGCCCAAACCGGAAAACGGACACTTCTCTGTGAATAAAATTCTGGCTCGAATGTATTAAGTTGATGTAGAAGTTGCTATAATTTTTCGTTATCACAGCAAGCGTTGCTAGGAGATTATTTATCGTTTGTCAATTGTGATTTATTACTTCCAGTATTGTGCTTGTAAATACGCGTTGAATTTTGCACACTTGAAAAAAAAAATGTGTTATTTGTGGGCAAAAGAAGACGGAATGTCAAATGCAAAAAAAAAAAAAAAAAAAACAACAACAAACAAACACTGCTGGCATTCACATCTGCTTGAGTTTAATAGAGTAGCAAAGGTAACGGAAGCGACTGGAAACATTTTTCACAAGTACAGAAGAATGTCATCGGAGAAAGCACTGCAAGAAAATGGTTCTGTCCTTTCAACACACAACACTCCGTACAAATTACCCATTCACAGAAGTTTTATGTTATACATCTGGTGGGACAAAGAAGGCGTCGTGTAGTACGAATTGCGTCCCAGGAATGTAGCGAAACTGCTGACATTTATTACCAACAACAGAGAAGCCTTGCGGACGCAATTAAAGAAACACGACCGGGAAGATCACATCAAGTGCTGCTGTAACAAGATAGCGCATACCCGCACTCCGCTAACATGACGAAAGCAGCTATCCATGACCTTGGCTAGGAGGCGATTTCACACCCCCACAATCTCCCGATCTTGCTCCCGCAAATTTTTACCTTTTCCGTTCTCTATGCAATAATCTACAAGGGAACTCCTTTGATAACAAAGATTCTTTACACTCTTGGCTTGACGACTTCTTTAACTCTAAACCGGAAGATATTTTCAGAAACGGAATCTAAAATCTACTCCAGCGTTTCCAAAGAGTCATAGATAATGTGGAGAGTACAATATAATCCGTGGCGCTACAGCCCGTGAAGGGCCTAGACCGACCAGCCGGCTGCTGGCCTCACACCCACATGTCTAAGCAGAGGTGGACGATCATCCAATCAGAATTGAGGTATCGTGTGGTTAGCACGATGATATGTGGAGAGTATAATACTCATTAATTTCGGACTTTTATTCATCTCATAATATATTATTGATTAATTTCTGTTCTATTCATCTCATAGATAATGTAGGGTAGGCTAATATAATACTTACTTACAAATGGCTTTTAAGGAACACGAAGGTTCATTGCCGCCCTCACATAAGCCCGCCATCGGTCCCTATTCTGTGCAAGACTAATCCAGTCTCTATCATCATACTCCACCTCCCTCAAATCCATTTTAATATTATCCTCCCATCTACGTCTCGGCCTCCCTTAAGGTCTTTTTCCCTCCGGTCTCCCAACTAAAACTCTATATGCATTGCTGGATTTGCCCATACGTGCTACATGCCCTGTCCATCTCAAACGTATGGATTTTAAGTTCCTAATTGTCAGGTGAAGAATACAATGCGTGCAGTTCTGTGTTGTGTAACTTTCTCCATTCTCCTGTAACTTCATCCCGCTTAGCCCCAAATACTTTCCTAAGCACCTTATTCTCAAATACCCTTAACCTATGTTCCTCTCTCAGAGTGAGAGTCCAAGTTTCACAACCATACAGAAGAACCGGTAATATAACTGTTTTATAAATTCTAACTTTCAGATTTTTGGACAGCAGACTGGATGATAAAAGCTTCTCAACCGAATAATAACACACATTTCCCATATTTATTCTGCGTTTAATTTCCTCCCGAGTGTCATTTATATTTGTTACTGTTGCTCCAAGATATTTAAATTTTTCCACCTCTTCGAAGGATAAATCTCCAATTTTTATATTTCCATTTCATACAAATTTCTGGTCACGAGACATAATCATATATTTTGTCTTTTCGGGATTTACTTCCAATCCGATCGCTTTACTTGCTTCAAGTAAAATTTCCGTGTTTTCCCTAACCGTTCGTGTATTTTCTCCTAACATATTCACGTCATCTGCATAGACAAGAAGCTGATGTAACCCGTTCAATTCCAAACCCTGCCTGTTATCCTGAACTTTCCTAATGGCATATTCTAGAGGGAACTTAAAAAGTAGAGGTAATAGTGCATCTCCCAGCTTCAGCCCGCAGTGAATTGGAAAAGCATCAGATAGAAACTGACCTATATGGACTCTGTTGTATGTTTCACTGAGACAAATTTTAATTAATCCAACTAGTTTCTTGGGAATACCAAATTCAATAAGAATATCATATAATACATCCCTCTTAACCGAGTCATATGCATTTTTGAAATCTATGAATAACTGATGTACTGTACCCTTATACTCCCATTTTTTCTCCATTATCTGTCGAATACAAAAAATCTGATCAATAGTCGATCTATTACGCCGAAAACCGCACTGATGATCCCCAATAATTTCATCTACGTACGGAGTTAATCTTCTCAAAAGGATATTGGACAAAATTTTGTACGACGTCCACAAAAGTGATATTCCTCGAAAGTTACCACAGTTGGTTTTGTCCCTCTTTTTAAAAATAGGTACAATTATGGACTCCTTCCATTGTTCTGGTACAATTTCCTTTTCCCAAATAGCAAGTACAAGTTTATAAATTTCGCTATATAATGCACTTCCACCCTCTTGTATTAATTCTGCTGGAATTTGATCGATACCTGGGGACTTGTACTTTTTCAGATTTTCTATCGCAATTTTGACTTCTGAAAGCGTGGGTTCGGGTATAAATGGCTCAGCAGTTTGTATTTCAATTTCGTTCCGATCATTTCTATTTGGCTTATGTATATTTAGTAGTTGCGCAAAATAGTTTTTCCATCTGTTTAGGATTGATGGAGAGTCTGCAAGCAAGTCACTATTCTCATCCTTGATCACGTTTTCCCTTGGCTGATATCCGTTCTTTAATTCCTTTATACCCTTATATAAATCTCGAATGTTTTTATTCTTACTATTTGTTTCTACCTCATTCAGTTTCTTTCAAGTAACCTCTCTTTTTATTCCTAAGTGTACGACTTGCTTCCCGTCTTTCATTGAAATAATTATCTCTCTTCTCCTCAACTGGATCCTGTAAGAATTTCATTTTTGCCTATTTCCTTCTTTCTACTACCATGCAACAATCTTCATCAAACCCCGGTTTCTTTTTCTTAGATTCATAATAACCTATGCTCTGCTCAGCTGCAATTTTGATACTATCTCTGATATTTTCCCACACGCTATTAACATCTAATTCTTTCTCAACTTCGTCGGAACTTTCTAAAGTGGCAAACCTATTCGAAATTTCGACCTGATAATTTTGCTTAGCTTCCTCGTCCTTTAATTTCAAAATATTGAATTTAGTAATATTAAGTTGTTGCTCTACTCGCTTGGCTACTGATAATCTTTCTCTTAATTCTCCAATCACCAAATAATGGTCAGAATTACAGTCTGCTGGGGTAATATAATTACTGATTAATTTCTGTCTTCTATTCATCTGAAATAAAAAGATTTGTGACAGCAAAAAAAAAACGCTACGAACTTCTGCATCAACTCAATTTTTCAAATAAATAATTTACATCTTGAAGAATTTCTTCTGTCGTTCACATCATATTAGTACAGTGAAACTTCCCTTAACGGACACTTCCGAGTAGCGGACTCCTCTCAATAGCGGACATTTTAAAATTCCCCTGCAAAATAACATTGGCTCTTATGATAAAATTCTTCCAAATAACCGACATTCTCAATAACGGACGCGGACACTGAAATCTATCTCCCAACAACAATTAAAACTTACAAATAACGGACAGCGTGAAAGAAAAAAAGAAAAAGTCGGTTGTAAATTAAACGAAATTCTAACGAAATTCCTTGCAACAATCATTATCGTGCATTTGAACGTTCTTGTACTTTATTGAAGGTAAGCAGCACAGTTGTTAGTTGTGATACTGCACGTGAGCAGTCCGTACTTTCTTAGTTTGTCAAGTTGAGTGTTCGGAAGTACAGTCACATTAAAAATGTCACAAAAACGTAAACGTTTGTCACTAAAAGAGAAAGTGGATATTGTAAAGTATAGTGAGAAGCAGAAATTAAGTGTTCGTCAACTGGCCACAAAGTTTAATGTGGAAAAAACTCAGGTTAGTGAAATTTTGAAAAACAAGGATGTTATTTTAAAATCATAAACTGAGAATGCAATTCTAGATTTCTTTGTGTAAGGTGAAGTGGTACAGTGACTGATGTTTATTTCATTTACAAAACATTTACTGGTACGATTTCTCTCAGGATGAATACTGTAAACAATCTCACTGTCTACTGCACTGTACTGTAAAATATAGTGTTGAATATGTATGAGAAATTTTAATGTACTGTATTCATACTAACGATTTTCTAAATAGCGGACACTTCTCAATAACGGACATTTAATTTTTCCCCTGCGGTGACGGCTATTGGGAAGTTTCACTGTACTGACTACTAGCTGGAATATTCATTTTTCATTTTTAAATCAAGAAATATGTTTCAATGGATGCGGGGCTTATTTTTCGTATATTAAGGGCAACTGAAAGTTTCTGCAATCTGATATGTATAAGGGTGAACAAGAATGCCCTCTGTTCATTAATAAATGCAGTTCAATTTCCAAGTCAAATGCTCTTTACAAATATTATATATATATATATATACAGAGTGTTTAAAAAATACGGGACATAATTTCAGGTATGTATTTCCCACTTGTAGACAATCAAAATAGTTCATTACAACATGTGTCCGGAAATGCTTTATTTCCGAGTTACGGCCTTCACAACATTGAAATTCACCGGAACGTTATTCTTTCTGCAGGTCGTTGCCGTCAAAGGAGACATTAAGAGGGCACTCTGACAGTTCATTCCGAGGCGAAGGTTACATTCAGTGTTGTGTAGGCGTTAGACTGTGCGACATGTATTCAAATCAAGAGCTGGCAGAGATACACTTCATGTACGGTAAGGCGGACGGCAATGCTGCGCTGGCTCGTCATTTGTGCCAGGAGAGGTACCCACAGCGACAATGTCCAGATCGGAAGACATTTGTACGTCTCCATTACCGTCTGTGCGAGTATGGAAAATTTAACTCTCCTGGTTTGGGAAGGGGACGACCAAGATCTACAACTCCAGAAGTACAGGAGGAGATTCTGGAGGCTGTGAACAGAACTCCTTCTATCAGCACACGAAGGGTAGCGTTGCAAGTCAACGTTCCTCATACGACTGTCTGGAGACTGTTGAAAGAGTATCAATTGTATCCTTATCATTTGCAACGTGTACAGGCCCTGTCACCAGCAGATTATCCTGCACGAGTTAGGTTCTGTCAGTGGTTCTTGCAGCAGTGTGGTGTAAATCCGAACTTTCCTGCCTTAGTATTATTTACAGATGAAGCACAGTTCACACGAGATGGCATAACAAATTTCCACAATCAGTATGTATGGGCGTATGAAAACCCACGTGCAACTGTTCCATCTCATCACCAGGTGCGGTTCTCCCTCAACATGTGGGCCGGTATCATTGGTAATCGATTAGTTGGACCCCATGTACTTGTAAACAGACTTACGGAGCAGGCGTACACAAACTTCCTGGAAAACACCATACCTCATGTTTTAGAAGACACTCCACTGATCAATCGTCAACACATTCACTTCTTGCATGATGGCGCTCCTGCACACTTCAGTCGTACGGCTCGCCGGTACTTGGATCGAAGGTTTCCTGATCGATGGATAGGTAGAGGTGGCCCAATTGCTTGGCCTCCACGCTCACCTGATATGAATCCTCTCGATTTCTACTTGTGGGGCCATTTAAAATCATTGGTTTATTCGTCTCCGTTGTCTGATTTGGAATCCCTTCGGAATCGAATTGTGGCATGTTCTGAGGACATACGCAATACTCCTGGAGTTTGGGATCGTGTTCGCAGGTCAATGAGACATCGATATGAGGTCTGTATTCAAGCAGGAGGTGGACATTTTGAACATCTTCTGTAATGACAACGACCTGCGGAAAGAAAAACGTTCCGGTAAATTTCAATGTTGTGAAGGCCATAACTCGGAAATGAAGCATTTCCGGACACATGTTGTAATGAACTATTTTGATTGTCTACATGTGGGAAATACATACCTGATATTATGCCCCGTATTTTTGAAACACCCTGTATATACCAACGTACACTTTTTTCAATGAACAAACATTTAACACCCAATCTTCTAATATTTCAGAAGCCCAGGAAATCAAGGATGGCGATATAATGTGCGTAAGTAAACATAAATCATTTCATTAAAGTTAACCCAGAAGACTAAGTAACAACTTTGGTACACACCTTATATCTACAGTGTGTCCACAGTAACATTCCGTGATTATAAACTGCCTTAATTTCGTAACTATGCGTATTACAAAACTCATACCGGTGCCACTAGAAAGAAAAGCTGAAATAATTTCAGGGAATATGTAAATGTATCCTAATTGTTGGCGGAAAACAATAGATGGCACCACAAGGGGAAAAAAAATAGACGCTGTTGCCGCTCTTTCGCTTGTCACTGTGGCTCTGTTGGACAGAAGCAAGTTGCGTTAAATGGCGTGAATGTTTACATTTCAACACAGTGTGAATTCTGCAGCATTTATAGAGTTATGGCGATAGGAACGTAGTTGGTGTGTATTGGAATGCCATAGCACACGGTGTGTTGTGAGAATTCAGCGTACACTTAGCGGCAAAAAGAATGGGCCGACTCTTGGTCGATAGAAATGCTAAGTTCTATCGCGCGGTTCACTCGTGTAAACGTAACGCACTGCAAGGCATTGCTGTGATGTCTCTTCATTGAAAGTCGTCCGTCTATAATATAGTAAGCCTTACGAGCAGAGTGTGGCCCAGTGGTAAGAAGTCTGACATCCGTGCCAGAGGTTGTGAGTTCGCCTCCTGGTACGGTACAATTATTTTTTTTAATTTTAACTTTTACTTAATTTGTTAGTTTAAATGTGAAATGGAATTTGCTAACAAACTTCGTTATGCCTGCTTTGTAAAAATATTATTACCCATCACCTGTGGGCTATTAATAGGTGAGACCTGGCGTGTATAAACAAAAATACTTGTTTCACATCCTAAAAAAACGGACGCATATCAAACACAAATAAATAATTAAATTAACAAAAACAAACAATTTGTTAATATATTAACAAAACAAGGCTGTGGTGGGGACTAGCATCTCGTCCACAAACCACCTGCGGCAACAACTGCCCTCATTATGCGCGGCATGGAGTCCACAAGATTATGGAACAGGTCTAAATTCTTGGCCATCTTCTCCCTTGCATCTAGAACTCTGTCCCACAATTCCTCAGGTGTCCGAACGGGATACTTTTCACTGCAGCCCACAAATTTTGAAACGGATTCATATCTGGTGAATTTGGAGGACAGTGGACTGGGTCGACATCACGCCTCCTCGTAAACCATCTTTTTATCCGGTTGGCGGTGTGTATCGGATGATTATCCTGCTGGAAGAAAAGTGTTCCTTCTGGACATCGTTTTCTGGCTGAAGGAATCATTACATTTGCCAAAATGTATTTGTAGACTTCTGCCGTAAACAGACAGTGGATTCGTTCCAGAAGTCCTGCCCCATCGTATGACATCCACCCCCAACACGCGACCCTCACACCAAGCGTATCGGTGGTCATTCATACAATAAACTAGGGCAGTACTATTATTGCCTTTTGGAGACAATTACCTCGTCGGAGAAAATGACATTTCTCCAATCGAAGTCCTGTCGGAGAGTAGCATACGCAGAATAACCTATGCGAACCAGGGCAATGAGTTATTGTTTCTGTGTCATCTTCAAGCGTAATGACGAGACAGAACGTTATATTAACAGATAGGAGTATTGCTTGAAAGAGAGAGGGAGGTTTATTATTTATTAGAGTTTGTGCATATTCTAAGATATATCGCCACATAATTATAGCTTTGCGAGACACATATGATGGCAAATTTGTAATAAAAAGAAAAGAAGATTGGGGGAGATTCAAACCTTGAGCTACTACTACTAACTTATTTAACATACCAATGCCTAACAACTTACGCTACTGCAACTGTTTATATCAGTTCGGCATAATACATGGTTTTCCTGTTCATATTCGCTCTGGTCGATTTTGTATTTATCAATTTTATTATTATTTCACTCTTCAAGGGCCCTGATGTATCTAGAATCAACCCGCCATTCGATTTTATTACATATTTTTAGCCCCTTAAACGAAACACAGCGAATTTAAATGGTTTAATTATGTGTTACCTGGTGAACTACGGCTTTGACGAGACGAGCATGCGCAATGTATGTATCTGGAACTTAGAAATTGTCGGCCGGCCCATTCTTTTTGCCGCTAAGTGTACCTTCAGACGGGAATTTCAACATGCGGTTGACGATTCTGAGATGGTACAACACACACCAACTACGTTCCTATCGCCATAAATCTATAAATGCTGCAGAATTCACACTGAGTTGAGGTACACATGCACACAATTTAACACAACTTGCTTCTATCCAACAATGTCACAATGACAAGCCAAAGAGCGGGAACAGCGTCTATTTTTCTTCTTTTTATGGTGACACCTATTGTTTACCGCCAACAATTACAATTACATATCCCCCTGAAATTATTCGAGCTGTTCTTTGTAATGGCACATGTATGAGTTTCGTAATGCGCAAAATTATAGCAGTTTATAATCACGGAATGTTTCTGATGACACAATGTACTATAATAATTATAAATATTATCGTGTATACATATCAGAATATTACGAAATATGAAATCAAACTTGTTATCAGTAATGTTAACACACAACATATCTTACAATTTCACTCTCCAGTAAAAGTTGTAATTAAACAAATTACTTTTCCTTTTAGTTTTATGCAAGAAAGTCTGAAAAGATGTAAGTTACTGGTATTCAGACTTTTTTGAGAATGTTCATTTCTTGGATACCTAATCAATTTTAACATTAGTTCATTAAACAGAATTTTCAAACTGACTTTACTTCATACTAATTTTATTCTCCTTATTAAAAGAATAGCAAAATTTTCATTTTCTCCCGTTCGACTGTTTTCACGTAAGATGCAATTTCCAAAGAGAATGATAACTTAGGAACTCAAGGACAATTTGTTCCGAACGAATGTAATATTTTAAAATTACTTTTTATAACGAACGGCATTTGTGCACATTTGAAGGACAAAACTAAAATCATTTCAATCACTTATTATCATAATACACTGCTGTCTGAAATTGGTTGAGTAAATTGGGAATTAAATCAATGATTTATTTTTTTTACTTTTTTGTTTCACTCAAAATATATAGAGGTTTCAGTCACAATATTGTTATTTTTTTAACTTTTTAGATATCTCATTTTCTTCAGAAACTATTTTTACTGACGTTTTGTAGATGTACGAACACTTTCTGTACTCACTGTATATATGTTATATTTTATTTTACGACGCTCGTAACTGCCGAGGTTTTATCAGCGTCGCCGGTGTGCTGGAATTTTGTCCCGCAGGAGTAAATCTACTGACATGAGCCTATCGTATTTAAACACACTTCAATAACATCGACCTGGCTTAGAATCGAACCCGCAACCTCGGGCATAGAAGGCCAGCGCTATACCAACTGCGCCAACCAGGCCGACTGTATATATTGTGACGGCCACGTGAGGTTCGAACACGCGTCCGACAGGGCCCGCGGCAGACGAAACGCTGGTACGGGGAGCATCTGCATGCTGAAGGGCAGAGGGGGTGTATTACGTCAACGCGGCGAAGGGAGGCTGCGCGCGCAGCTGCTACGTGCGGAGTGAAGGGGGGACGGACCCTCCCGAATCTTCCAGAGAAGTCCGTCCGAAGTGGAGATATCCAGATAATTCGAGAGGACACTCGTAGAAATTTCTCGTAACTATGATTTTGCTATAAAAGAAGAAACGCGAGCGAACTTGAGCAGTTTTTCAGTTTATTCAGCCATTCAGTGAGTAAGCCAGAGCAAGCAAGCCAGTCTTGTGTACCGGAGTTCGACTCGAGTGTGCGTCCGCAACTGTGTCAGCATCCGAAGGCCTGAGTTCGAGTGCAGTGGACCGCAGTTGGAGGGACCTGAGTTCGAGTGCAGTGGACCGCAGTTGGAGGGACCTGAGTTCGAGTACAGTGGACTGTCTCTGAAGGTCTGTGGTTCGAGATACTGTGAACTCGAGTGACTGAGCTAGAAGAACTGTGAACTGAGAACTGACCGTTCTGATTTGTAAATAGTGCTTTGTAAATATTAGTTAAGATTAACAGTTCATTGTTGTTCGTAATAGTCCAAGTAAATTGTCATTGTCGTCTGCGGAGTGCAATAACGAACGCTGTGTTGCTGTGCGGAGAGCAAATCCCATTGTTGACGGGAGTGAAGTTAAATTGTAGAGAGTAATAATTATTGTTAAGAATAAAACTACTTTGTTGTCTAGTATAAAACGTTACAATATAAATTATTAAAAATCACCAAATGGATTGAACGAGTTTTTGGAATCATGTGTTCAGTAATTGTTGTCAAAATGGTATGAAGTTGTACTTAGTGATGTTCCAGATAGTTTGTCTAATTTGTACACCCCTACTGCAATTCATGTCATTTAGCAAGATTCACTTATCAAAGACAATAATTTTAATATTTGTTTATCTTTTTAATTTTCAGGAAGCTATGAAATGCATGTTAGATAAATCAGGAGTGGTAAGTTTCTTTTACATTTAGTAAAGAATATCTGACTGCAAATAAGTTTCCTAATTGAACACCTACAGTCACATGAATGTGTTTCAGTCCAACGACAAAGGCGTGGTGTCTGATGACGTAGCTGCCGGGACTATGTCTAAAGGCTTCAAGGAGGACTGCGCGAAGCAAACGTTCAAGAGATACGCTAAGGAATGTTTCGATAGCAATAAGGGTAAGTACTGGAGCTTATCAATGGCACATAGCAGCAGTCCGCAAGGCACACATGTTTGGAATGCACGTGTACACACCCAGAAACAAAATTTCGCCACCTGAATTTTCCAAGTTCCAGATATAACATACTGCGCATGCTCAATGCTTAACCTGGTCTGTACCTAACACGACAACCTGGAGGCTAATTCCATATAATGAAGTACTTAATAGTACATTATGCAACGAGCCTGTAATGGTAGTAATTAAGACGCGAGTATGTTTATGAAACTCGCTTGCGCTCGTTTCACAATTTTCATACGAGCGTCTTAATTACCATTATAGGGAAGTTTCATACGACTCTTTATGCTCGACCATATTTATAACTTTAAATTATTCATAAGTATTCATGTTATTCTTATCTGACAGGGGAGCGGAACTGACCTTGTGCAATATCTCGTAAATTGTGAGATGTGCGCAGACGCGAAAGTATTGATTTTTTCCTAGGAACAAATGTCATTGACCTTGATATAATCTAGAGAGTAAAATGAACATTAATCTTGATATAACCTTGGAATTGATTTAGACATTGAAAAACGAGGTGACAAATTGAAATTATTTGAATATTATTTACAATTAACGCTAATTATTATAGTAACAGAACATAACCTTCTGCGACAGTATTGGATTTCCAGCCTCCGTGATGTTTCGCTAGTTGTCTTTCGATTGCATATCCGAGAATAATCGATACTTGCGCTTTCGTATTGCTACAATGGTGCTTTCTGATTGGTAGAAGACCTGAACTTTAAAGAATAGGTGTACTTTAATGAAGTCCATTAAAGGGCTGCTACCAGGTGTATAATTACTACATTTCGACATGGTCGAGCATAAATTATATATTTTCAATGTTACTACATTAAGTTGCATATACACGACGATACGAAAGGTTCTTGTGAAGTGAAAATATATGACTATTTGGAAAAATTGCACACATTTAAAAAAAATACCATATCGTTTCAGAGATACAGTTTGTAACACACTGACATTATGATGCGATTTCTACTACATGAGGTTGCTATTAATAATTGTCATGATTGAATTAGCAACGGAACAACAAATTATCATTAAACAGTTTGTTATTATTAGTTACAAAATACCCGTTCGTACAGCAGTATTAGCCTACATCAACATTTATCGTTTACCTTTGTTAACAATATTTCGGAATGTATATGATAAGACTTTCTTGTGTTAAATTCTAACGTACCTTGTTTACATGTTTCGACCTATTTATGGGTCATCTTCAGAACTGGTCTTGGCGCCTCATGTTTTGTTTCCTGTGAGGGTGTGTTCGTGTGGTATAATGTAGAGTCAAAGAGTGTGTGTGTTCTGAAATTGAGTTGTGTGTTGAGAATTTCGTTGGGGTGTGTTTTCGTGTGTCTGTATATTTCATATTGTTCTAGTGTGTTTAGTTTCTGGCTTTTTGGTTGGATGTGTAGTATTTCCATGTCTGTGTTGATGTCTCTGTGGTTGTGGTTAGCATTTGTGATGTGTTCTGCATATGTGGAGGTGTTTTGTAATTTTGTTATGGCTGTGATGTGTTCTTTGTAACGTGTTTGAAATGATCGCTTGTCTGTCCTATGTAGAAGTTGTTACGAACACACCCTCACATGAAACAAAACGAGAGAGGCGCCAAGACCAATAGGATGACCCATAAATAGGTCGAAACATGTAAACAAGGTACGTTAGAATTTAACACAAGAAAGGCTTATCATACATATTCCGAAATGATACAGTGTTAAAAGTTGTGTAATCAAGATGTATAACAATATTTGTTGAAGGAATCCTCCATCCAAAGCGACACGGAAAATGTTCATACCATTGACATCTTTTCGCATGTTTTTATGGCGTATCGGATATTTTACAGTATAGATTCATCATTACCTATAGTGTAAGTTTCATAATAAAATGATTAAATCGGGTTGATTCACTATTGAGAAGAGCTACTTACATTCTTAATGTTAGTAACATAACTTATCTTCTTATAGATTCTGCCATCAAAGGGAGGTATCTTTACAAAACATTACCCTCTCCAGAGTCACGACTACAGTCCTGCGTTTTGTTATCTAAAGCCTCCAAGCAACGTGCTACAGTTTAAGAGTATACACTGACGTCATCGAACGCTACTTAGTTCAGGTCTGCTGTTCAGTGAACATATCAAAACAAAGCAAAGCTAAGAGGTTGAAAATGAGTACTACAATAGACGAAATTGGTAGCGAGCACGTCATTTGAAAAGAAGAAAATGTATTTTATCATAAAAAAGGAGAAATTATTCATTCGACACATTTAAAATGTTTACAGTCGTTGATTGTAATGTGTAGAGATTCATTAAGTACTCACAATTTGTTTTATTTTAAGTTTGTGCTCAAATTATAATAATTAATCCAATGCGTTTTACTTACTGTAAAAATCAGGGGTAACCATGGTTACTAAAAATTATTATGTGGTGACTGAATTGTTTATCGAGTTGCTTTTTTTTAACTTCGATTTCTTTATGCCACTATGACTAGTACATAATGTTAACAAAAGCGGTTGTAGGAACAAATTCTAATGTGCTTTTTAAATTAATATCGTTACATTTGTTGTGCATCTTAAGATATTTTTCTACACAGCATCAGAGCGTCTCTGAGAACGTTTTTTGCGATACATAGATATTTAATATTGTGTAATATATTTTAGTAAATGTACCTTTATCTTAGTTTGAATTGTTTCTTCATTGAATATCTGGATCAAATGTAGTGGCTCCTTAAAGTAAAGGAACTGGCTCCTGATTTTTTTTAGTTTCTTTTATCCCTTGTAAAAATTATATTTTATTGCATATAAACTGCCTTTAGATTTAGACACACAGTATCGGTGCATGAGGGAAGAATGCTTGGATCACTGAAGCGAGAACTGTTGACTTGCAACTTGCGCTCCGTACGAAGAAAGTATTATCGATGTACACCTAACTTGTGTTCAAAGTAACCAAACGCAGGACTCTAGTCATGACGTATGGTCATGTAAAGAAAGGCTGCTACACACGATAATTGACATCGTATGTTTGAATATTTCAACTGTAATTATTTCGGGAACTATTTACAAATAAAGTATTTGTTTATTTGCATTGTTTATTCTAAATATGATTTTACACCGGTCTATAGATTTATAATTTGTCTATGATTTCATCTTTCACAGCCACTAAACCTTGCGATCCGCAGAGAATAACGAATTGTGCGAAGAGTGCAATGGAGAAAATGCAGAAAGTGAGTTCATTAATATAATAAGTAAAATATATAACCATTGATCGCTACTCTAACATTAATCCTTGTTTTATATATTTTTGCACATATGACACTGCGATCTCTATCCTTAGAAATCGAACGTAAAATACAGGGAAAAACCGTAAGTAATGCCATTATTTTCAAGGGGATATTCTTTGAGACATTTCAAAGTAAAAAATAATACAATTTTGCTCGTTTTTGCCTCTTTTTCAAGAAAAAAATATATTTACAGGGAATATTCAGTAGCGTATTTTGGGAAAGCTCAGTCAATTTAAGAGAGCAGTGTATTAATAAATAATTGAAATGATTTTAGTTTTGTCCTTTAAATGTGCAGAAATTTGGCCCGAAAAAACGTAAGTTTTCATTCTGCAAAGGAATTTTAAAACGTGATGCTCTCTGACATCGCTGTAAAGGTTATTGCCTGGAGAGACGCAGCTCTCGTATGCGAGGAATGGGTGATACAACGAGAAATGTAAAATAATACAATTGCTTTCAAAGACGGCTCAGGAAATTTCACTTCTTGTATGTACCGGTTTACCGGTTACTACTTTAAAAATGAAAGTGGGAGGGAACTATTCTAATTGGCTCTTAGTACGACAAACGGAAATTTTCTGAACAATTAATTAGATGTATATAATGTAAAACAAGCGTTTCTTATTACCTTTATTCACAGAATACTTAATTAAAAATAAATTGAAGGCGTTTAAAAATTATATTTTTAATTGTGTGTTACTTTAAGGTAAAATAGCCAATCGTATTTTCCTTTTTTCTCTTTTATGTCTTAACCGTTTTAAAATTTGTTTTTATAACGTAAAATAAGCATAATTACCGTTTACGATCTCTAGAAAATGTAATTGAAAGGAGAGTGTTGAAACATTTCTAAATATTTTCTATTTAATTTCAAATAAGGGTATTTTATTGTCTATGTTCTCTTAACATTTAATTGAAATTAGTTTGTAGAGTTTATTTTAAATTTTTCGAGATTTTGTTTAAATTAAAGTGACCATTGTTCATTCTCCATTCTCTAACACAGTTTAAAAACAAAAATTAAACGTTATAGGCCTATCATATGTATTTTATCTCAAAAGTTTAAAAACAATGTACATGACAATGACCTTCAACAAGCCAGATGAAAGGGTTGTTCAGAGCAACACAACTTAATGTGTACTCCCTGCTGAGTGCAGCGTTGTACGATCTAATACTTCATGTATTTTAAAATGCACGTTTTCCTGAAAAACTATTCAAAATATAGCAAAATGATATTTACCTTTTTGGTTGTTCTTTATTTAGAGAATAATGCACCAGAATTAATGACATTACTTAGGGTTCACCCTATATATAGTAGTAATTCAGAGTGAAGGCATGTACTTTCTCAACAGATGATCCAGTAGCTAATCACACTTTAGAACTTCTTCCTCAGCATCTCCTTCAATTTGAAATATTTCCATAAAATTGCTTTGCACTGAGAAACACAAAGACTTTTACTACCTATAGTTTCTGCACATTTACTGCTTTCTCAGAGATACAACCTGTGCCGTACTATTTTCCTTTCTCGATTTCTGTTACAGCTCGAGAAAATTTGAAACATAAGGTGAAGGTACATATTTCGGTAGAGTAATTTACTTACTTACTTACTTACGGCTTTTAAGGAAACCGGAGGTTCATTGCCGCCCTCACATAAGTAAGCTATCGGTCCCTATCCTGAGCAAGATTAATCCAGTCTCTACCATCATATCCCACCTCCATCAAATCCATTTTAATATTATCCTCCCAACTACATCTCGGCCACTCCAAAGGTCTTTTTCCCTCCGGCCTCCCAACTAACACCCTACATGCATTTCTGGATTCGCCCATATGTGCTACATGCCCTGCCCATCTCAAACGTCTGGATTTAATGTTCCTAATTATGTCAGGTGAAGAATACAATGCGTACAGTTCTGTGTTGTGTAACTTTCTCCGTTCTCCTGTAACTTCATCCCTCTTAGCCCCAAATATTTTCCTAAGCACCTTATTCTCAAACACCCTTAACCTCTGTTCCTCTCTCGAAGTGAGAGTCCAAGTTTCACAACCATACAGAACAACCGGTAATATAACTGTTTTATGAATTCTAACTTTCAGATTTTTTGACAGCAGACTAGATGATAAAAGCTTCTCAACCGAATAATAGCAGGCATTTCCCATATTTATTCTGTGTTTAATTTCCTCCCGAGTGTCATTCATATTTGTTACTGTTGCTCCGAGATCTTTGAATTTTTCCACCTCTTCAAAGGATAAATTTCCAATTGTTATATTTCCATTAGTGTAATTTACTATAATTCAAAATTTGTTCTCTGATGTTGTCTAAGTCCTTTGAAAATAAAAATTGGAATTCTTAATATACAATATCTGTACATTACTAAGCAATTTTAATCTCTTCTCCTATCTGGAAGAATGGCTTAAATGTAGGCTTCAATCAACTTATATTCAATCTCAGGAATTATGGATAGAAGTTGTTTTAGCAGTGAGTTTTTCAAGTTCTTTTACAACATAGTAAGGCAAAATGTTCACACCGATAATTAACCCTGTATCATTGTATTGGTGTGCTGAAGGTTTTTTATCCTTTCGTAGCCAAAAATTTATACCAGGTTTAAATAATAAGTGACGTAATACTTATCAGTTTTTCAGTTTTTGTGGTCAGGAACTAGGTAATTGCATATTATGATTATAATTGTTCTTTCCTTGTAGTGCGTTCATTGTTATTATGAAAAAAAAATATGGTTAATATTTCAGAGAGGTCTTCAAGAAAAAGAAGAAGAAGGAGGATATTTAATAAGTTACTTATTTGCGGTTGTTATAGCAATTCCTCTTTTTTCAGAACTGTCCGGAAGAATGTCGAATAAAGTGTGAGTATTACAACGATTTATTTCAAAATAATCCACTCATAAGTTTTGTGTTTCTAGTTTGTGCACACGAAGACATAAGTCTAAGATATAAGGCAGGAGGATGCGTTACAATGAAGGGGGGTCACTGCGAGCATCTCCTATGATAGTGATGAACAAGTACTGATATCTCAGAAGATATTAATTTTACGACAGTGTTTATTACAATTACTATGCTTTCTTATTTTGATGACTAGTACCACGTCTCAAAATATTGACTACTTTTCTTTAAACACTCTGTATAATGACCTAATCTATAAAAGAAGAACGGCCTAATTACAAGAGACAGTAGAAAATTATTATTACTTATGTCATAAAAGTGAAAAGAAAATATGAAAATAGATAAACAAGAAATAAAAGTAGAAATAAGAATCATTTTCCAGAATTTCTAGTCTTGTGTTTTAATATTGCGTGAGGTAGATTATCTGTTAATGCATTTTCAATACGTTTAAAGTCATAAAAGTGAAAAAAGATGAAAACAGATAAGCAGGAAATAAAAGTAGAAATAAGAATAATTTTCCAGAATTTCTAGTCTTGTGTTTTAATACTGCGTGAGGTAGATTATCTGTTAATGCATTTTCAATACGTTTAAAGTCATAAAAGTGAAAAAAGATGGAAACAGATAAGCAGGAAATAAAAGTAAAAATAAGAATAATTTTCCAGAATTTCTAGTCTTGTGTTTTAATACTGCGTGAGGTAGATTATCTGTTAATGCATTTTCAATATGTTTAAAGTCATAAAAGTGAAAAAAGATGAAAACAGATAAGCAAGAAATAAAAGCAGAAATAAGAATAATTTTCCAGAATTTCTAGTCTTGTGTTTTAATACTGTCTGAGGTAGATTATCTGTTAATGCATTTTCAATACGTTTAAAGTCATAAAAGTGAAAAAAGATTAAAACAGATAAGCAGGAAATAAAAGTAGAAATAAGAATAATTTTCCAGAATTTCTAGTCTTGTGTTTGAATACTGCGTGAGGTAGATTATCTGTTAATGCATTTTCAATATGTTTAAAGTCATAAAAGTGAAAAAAAATGAAAACAGATAAACAAGAAATAAAAGTAGAAATAAGAATAATTGTCCAGAATTTCTAGTCTTGTGTTTTAATACTGCCTGAGGTAGATTATCTGTTAATGCATTTTCAATATGTTGAAAGTCATAAAAGTGAAAAAAAAGATGGAAACAGATAAACAAGAAATAAAAGTAGAAATAAGAATAATTTTCCAGAATTTCTAGTCTTGTGTTTTAATACTGCCTGAGGTAGATTATCTGTTAATGCATTTTCAATATGTTGAAAGTCATAAAAGTGAAAAAAAAGATGGAAACAGATAAACAAGAAATAAAAGTAGAAATAAGAATAATTTTCCAGAATTTCTAGTCTTGTGTTTTAATACTGCCTGAGGTAGATTATCTGTTAATGCATCTTCAATATGTTTAAAACTAATAAATTTTTCCATTTAATTACAGCTGCAGAATGCCAAGGATAAGGGCGAGAAGGTGCCCTAGAAGAAATAGAAGTCTAAAATATATTATGTGGATATCAGTCAAATAAATGTACAGACGCAAGCAATTACACAGGACATGAACCGCTGTCAGTATATAATGTATCACAGTTCTTGGAGCATAACTACACTCCACGAGTATGTTATTCAAATGTAATTATAATATGTAATTAAATACTATATCATTGAAACTGTGTCTAATTCACTTCCACGCTTGTAGTCATCTTGGTTGGA
Source organism: Periplaneta americana (assembly GCA_025594305.2). NCBI lineage: Eukaryota > Metazoa > Arthropoda > Insecta > Blattodea > Blattidae > Periplaneta > Periplaneta americana. The sequence goes on along the minus strand of JAJSOF020000023.1, from coordinate 3,209,300 downwards.
CTTAGACTGGTATTCATAGTCGACACTTTCGATTAAAGTGCCCTTTGGAAGACGCAAAGTATCACTTTTCCGTTGCACAGTCGACACTTTGGTGCAAAGGAACACTTTGGATGAAAGTGTAGTTCCGACCACACTTTGAGCCGAAAGTGGCACTTTGTATAAAAATGGCGGACGTCTTGGAAGTTGTCGAATTATTAGAACGTGAGGAAGAGATGGCACAATTAGTGGACAATGTACAAATTAGAGATAGGCCAAAAGACAATCCCGTGGAATTTTATAATGATATAGAATTAAAAAAAAAAACAGTTCCGATTTGATAAAGAAACTTATTGAGATTGCTTATATTTTCGATGACTGACAAAACGAATAATAGACGTTCGCCAGTGCCTCCAATAATACAGTTATTGCCTGCATACATTAATATACAGTATATATATATATATATATATATATATATATATATATATATATATATATATATATATATATATTATAGTTCAGGTATTTCTGTAGTAACATTCGTATATTTACAACCTCAATTCGATGAAGTGATATGTAGGTAGATATGCCTATATAACCTATTTTTTATTACTGAAACGAATTTTTTAACTTAAATAATATTAAACTAACTTCAATCTAATATAGGCATAATTATTTTAAATTAGCATTGAGAGACCTCACGTGCCTGCCTTCTAAGCAGATTCCATAATTGTATTGGGTTTAAAATGATTTTGATTTTTGTTGACTACCTGTATTTTGGGATAAGATTTATCTTGATGTTGATACAATCATTACTGTTTTGATACCGGTAATATATATTTTTACGCCGGTAAGCAATACATCTACTGTCTCTAGTTCATGTGCAGTCATAACCTCACCATGGAAAGAGATCTCACACTATTAGGACTATTTTGTTTTGCTTTGTAGAAACATTTGGCATTCAAAATATTCCTGAAGAGCAGGCAATAATGGAAACGAGAGAGAGAAAATAGTAATAACAATAGTAGTAATAGTAATAATAATAATAATAATAATAATAATAATAATAATAATAATAATAATAGCAGTAGTAATGTGTTTATCTCATTCTTTTTTTACTTCTATTCACTATTCACGAAAAAGACAAAAATGAAAATAACGGAAATAACACGATATATCAATGAAGCAGATACGTATAAAACCTAACCTAACGATATAAATTTAATGTATGTATATACATATATATATACATATATATATATATATATATATATATATATATATATACACACACACAAACCTTAACCTACTCAGTCCAACTTAACCTAGCTATATAAACTAATAGAAGATATGTAGGCTACAAAATCTAACCGAACTGTATAAATCAGTGGAACGGATACATATAAAATCTAACTTAGCGACATAAATCAATGAAAAAGATATGTACAGAACCTAATCTAACTATATAAATTAATGGATCAGTTATGTACTGTACAAAACCTAACCTAATTTCACCAGCAGTATCACTAACTTTTTAATAAAATGTTATAAATCTGAACTGACTGAAATAATCTAAACTATCGGCAACAAAAACTAGAAACTGAAATAAAACAACTTTAAATATATATTTTCTTCCTCGCGCAATCAATAGGCTCCTAATTCAAATCACAAGCATTGTAATTTGTAGGTTATACGTCATTAATTTGTTATTGTTTGTTCACTTGTTTTGAAAGGCATTGTGGGACTTCTGTTACCAACCAAATTGTAACTCTAAACTTTGCTGGCGTAAAGTGACACTTTGTGAAGTGCACTTCTTCAATCGTCTATGAATACCACTAATATGAAAGAGCCACATTCGTCAAAAGTGTCACTTTGCAAAGTGGTGATATAAAGTGTCGACTATGAATACAAGCATTAGTCTCACAAGAAACCTGTCAATGAGCTGATGTCGAAAAATCCCCTCAAATTGCATACACTGATTTCCATAGCTGAACTGCTAGGTTGTGCACACCTGCTTGAATACTGCATTAAGAAACAAATGGCGAGAACTTCAGGAGAATGGTTGAGTTGCTATCTGATGTGAATAACTACGCCAGTGATGTCAAAGCAAGCGCATTTTTCTGACCTTGACGTCGTGCGCGGGCATCAAGCGCTAAGTATGGAAAGAGGCAGGGTTGTGTATATGAATAAGCAACCTGTTGGATTAAGAAAACAATGGTGCACAAGCTTCAAACGGAACGTGAAATTTTATGTCGTTATTTTTATACGCTTCTTTTTGTTTAATATTGTGACAGCGACGTGAGATTCGAACTCACGACCAGCGTCCCGCAAGAAAGCAGATCGCGCGGGCTTCACGGAGCACTGAGGGACGGCGCGCGGCGGAGAGAGTGCCCGCGCAACTGCTGCGTGCGGAGTAGGGGAGACGGACCCTCCCGACTCTTCCAGAAGTCCGTCGAAGTGGAGATATCCAGATAATTCTCTGCACACCTGTAGAAATTTCTCGCAACTATGATTTCGCTATAAAAGAAGAAACGCCAGCGAACTCGAGCAGTTTTTTCAGTTATTCAGTCAGTGAGTAAGCCAGAGCAAGCAAGCCAGTCTTGTGTACCGGAGTTCTACTCGAGTGTGCGTCCGCAACTGTATCAGTATCCGAAGGCCTGAGTTCGAGCGCAGTGGACCGCAGTTGGAGGGACCTGAGTTCGAGTGAAGTGGACCGCAGTTGGAGGGACCTGAGTTCGAGTACAGTGAACTGTCTCTGAAGATCTGTGGTTCGAGATACCGTGAACTCGAATGACTGAGCTAGAAGAACTGTGAACTGAGAACTGATAGTTCTGATTTGTAAATAGTGCTTTGTAAATATTAGTTAAGATTAACAGTTCATTGTTGTTCGTAATAGTCCAAGTAAATTGTCATTGCCGTCAGTGGAGTGCCATAACGAATACTGTGTTGAGTGAAAATCCTATTGTTGACGAGAGCGTTTAAGGTGAATTGTAGAAAGGAATTATTGTTGGAAGAATAAAATCCTATTGTTGAGTTGAAATAAATTTACAATATTATCTATACTGTGTGTAAAACAAAATTACTAACACTGATTTCTTAATATTGCACTTGTGTTTTAAATGTTAATAACATAATAGAGAGTTAAGAAGGAATATTAACTTAAATTCCATAGTAGTATAATATTATACTGTATTAAGTGGATGAAACACATCATTCATAAAGAAAGTGATATTCCAAAGAAAGAGATTGAGTATGACATGATAAGTTGGAATTTATATTGATGGTGTCTTTAGCCTTACAAAAGTATTCAATAAACTAATCTAAACAATATTACAGTACAAAGCAAAGTTACCTAGGTACTGTATCTGTTTTAAGTGAAACTAATATTCCGTAACAAAACTCTTATTGCATTATGCTTTTAAGGTGATATTTGTGAGCAACTTCCGATCATCAGAATATTAAATTAATTTCTCGAAATCTGCTGAAGCTATAGAGCTGACATTTATACAACACATGGGCACGTATCGTTTGCTTATGATGTAACAGTAGTTGCTTTGTTAATACATTTCCTTACAAACAATTTCCATGCGAATATTTTCAAAATTTTCAATACACTATCTTCAGTAATACGTATATACGGTATATTAGATTTACGAAAACATTCTGTAAGGCTACTAAATAAATCGGCCTATACCTGAAAATTTCAATTTTCTATACGAAAAGTTGAGAAAATACTTCTTTTGAACAAAAAAAATCAAACTTGTGAAAAATGAGCATTACAATTAAAACTTACATTCTTATAATGCACTTATACTTCTGAGGCAAATCTAAAAATTACCATGGATACAGTTTTAATAAGTTCTCTTCCCTTTATCTATTGAATCAGTGCTGGCCATCCCTGAATATAGCTCGACCAAGCGGCATATACTGCCCCTTTCGTCTGTCTGTTTCCTTTCCGCTGTAAAGCGCTCAGGCTCTCCTGGGCTCTAAAGCGCGCGCTTGCTCCTGTGGGCATCAGTTGACATGCTTGACCTACACTGTCACGTGGCATGCGAAATAGCCTTGAGCACTCAAAGGACTATGCAAGTTGGGCTACTCAAGTCGTTGACAATTTGCTATACAAGCTGCAATTACGTATTATTACAGTTAGTATAACCAACTAAATTTCTTTCATTCAACCACGTGTTGCGGAGATGTCGGAACATTCACAGTTTGAAGGGGTTTCTACAAGAGCTCACTGACAGTTTCCTTGTTAATTTCGAAACTGTTTTCACATTATTCCTTGGAAATTTCTCGAAAAGAGGTAATCGGCGAATTAATGTTGAGAGAACCTGTAAATGGAAAACAGAATCATGCGAGATATATGCAAAGTTCAAGGTCACTGGTGTGGACCACATTATCACTAAATGCAAAGGATGGGACGGCCTCATCACGTGACCGAAAGCTGTGGAAGCCCGGCCGTGGCTGAATCCTACGAGGAGGAATATGAAAAATATATACCACAAACTAAGAGAGGAAGTCTGTATACAGACTGTTCCGAAAAAAGGGTTCCAATATTTATAGAGAAGGTAGTATACAGTTAAGAGGGAAGTATTATGTGATATTCTTATTGAATTTGGTATTCCCAAGAAACTAGTTCGATTAATTAAAATGTGTCTCAGTGAAACATACAGCAGAGTCCGTATAGGCCATTTTCTATCTGATGCTTTTCCAATTCACTGTGGGCTAAAGCAGGGAGATGCACTATCACCTTTACTTTTTAACTTCGCTTTACAATATGCCATTAGGAAAATTCAGGATAAAGGCAGGGTTTGGAATTGAACGGGTTACATCAGCTTCTTCTCTATGCGGATGACGTGAATATGTTAGGAGAAAGTCCACAAACGATTAGGGAAAACACGGAAATTTTACTTGAAGCAAGTAAAGCGATCGGTTTGGAAGTAAATCCCGAAAAGACAAAGTATATGATTATGTCTCGTGACAAGAATATTGTACGAAATGGAAATATAAAAATTGGAGATTTATCCTTCGAAGAGGTGGAAAAATTCAAATATCTTGGAGCAACAGTAACAAATATAAATGACACTCGGGAGGAAATTAAACACAGAATAAATGTGGGAAATGCGTGTTATTATTCGGTTGAGAAGCATTTATCATCTAGTCTGCTGTCAAAAAATCTGAAAGTTAGAATTTATAAAACAGTTATATTACCGGTTGCTCTGTATGGTTGTGAAACTTGGACTCTCACTCTGAGAGAGGAATATAGGTTAAGGGTGTTTGAGAATAATGTGCTTAGGAAAATATTTGGGGCTAAGAGGGATGAAGTTACAGGAGACTGGAGAAAGTTACACAACACAGAACTGCACGCATTGTATTCTTCACTTTACATAATTAGGAATATTAAATCCAGACGTTTGAGATGGGCAGGGCATGTAGCACGTATGGGCGAATCAAGAAATGAATATAGTGTGTTAGTTGGGAGGCCGGAGGGAAAAAGACCTTTGGGGAGGCTGAGACGTAGATGGGAGGATAATATTAAAATGGATTTGAGGGAGGTGGGATATGATGGTAGAGACTGGATTAATCTTGCACAGGATAGGGACCGATGGCGGGCTTATGTGAGGGCGGCAATGAACCTTCGGGTTTCTTAAAAGCCATTTGTAAGTAAGTAAGCATACAGTAGAACCTCTATTATCCGGGGTAATGAAGGGGGTGGACTGAACGGTTGATCGAAAAAATCGGATAATCCGTACCATGAAAGATTTTGTAATTTCCTCCGTGGTCTTGTATTTAACTCGCTATGTAGTGGATCAGAATTTCACTAAATTAAATCTGGTTATAAACGACGGGTTTTTAAAGGACAAGGAAGCCCTTTGTAATGACTGTCTCAGGAAAGACAGGAATAAAGGAGGTCTCATGTTGTAGATTTACATACTTTTTCACACTTTATCCTTGTTGTTTTTATTATTAAATCGCGCTGTTGTAACTACAATCTCGTATTCCAATGCGGGATGAGTCACAGTTTTTCTATCTCGAACCATTCAATTATCTCCATTTTTGTCCGATACTTAGCACAACACGTTTTCTGTTAACACCCGTGGAAGACATTTTATATACAAGTTATATTATAGAATGACAATTCGAACAGTAGACAATGCTGTGTACGACAAAGGCTTGTAATAAAACATCATAGGCCTATGTAGAACCTACTAACACAGTCTAGTATATACAGTCACGAAGCTCGAGTTGTGAGGGTACTAGGAACAATATACTGTGTCGGTAGTATTTAGTATTGTCTGTAATGAGACGTCAGTAGCGATAGTAGCGATCCTAGTGGTTAGCAACTATCTATGGATGCTTATTCCCTACGTATTGAGCTTCGTGACTGTATATACTAGACTGCGCTACTAATATGATATACAAAACAGTACTTTATATAAGTTATTTATTTCTGAAGAAAAAAAAAAAGCGCGAGATATAGACAGTCGGGTAATCCGCCAATCGGTTAATAGGGTGACGGATAATCGGGGTTCTGCTGTACATCAAAATAAGGAACAAAATTTCTACAAAAATGAGTACTAAAATTAATATCTCCTGAGAAATTAGCAAATGTTTACCATTACTTGAAGAGAAGCATATCTTCCACTGTAAGCAAGAAAACAAATGACACATAATGCATCCATTTGTCACTAAGTATTGCACACTATATCGTTGTTTGTGTTTCTATCAAGGGGACACTTAGGCAGACTGCGGTACGCTAGAGTTCGTAATCGTTTTAATAACCTCTCAATGGATACAAAAAAATTGAACTCTAAACAAGAGATTATTTAAGGCTAAATTAAAAAGTATCTCATTTCTCACGGCTTCCATTCTGTAGGTGAATTCATGACATTCAACAACGCTGCATGAATATTTCTGTCTTGTATTAAGTTTCGATACTATCCCCTTGTATTGTACTAGTAGACTATATTGTAAAACTCTTCTGTATATATTACAATTAGACTGTGACTATAATTAAGACTTTGTAGTACTAATAAGATATAAAAATTGGAGATTTACCCTTCGAAGAGGTGGAAAAATTCAAATATCTTTGCGCAACAGTAAAAAAAATATAAATGACACTCGAGAGGAAATTAAACGCAGAATAAATATGGGAAACGCCTGTTATTATTCGGTTACAGGCAGTTACGGGCGTGAGTATTGTCTACTTTGCCGGTGTCTGCTACAGCTGATCCTCTAACCGTGAGGGCCATTTCCGCAGACAAGTATTCTGCATTATCTGATTTATTAGGTGGCTACTCTCATCATAAAACCGTTATTTATTAGTGATGGGCGAAGTTGTTCTTTTTCCGGAACAGTTCCGATTGTTCCGATTCCGGAAAAATACCATGTTCCAAACAACAGTTCCGAAATAACAGTTACAAGTTGAGATGCATCCAGCGTATTCCGAATCTCACCGGTCCGGTGGCATCAATGACGTCACGTTGCAACGAAAATAAGGAACAAAACTGCTGGAAGAATCGATGCTGTCATGGCGACTGTGTAAGTGGTTATCTGTGCTACGCTAGGAAAATTTTGCGAAATTTCCGTACTGCCATCTCGTTCAAAGAAAAGATAGCATAAACAATTTATTTCTTGAACCGGTAGTAATAACTGGTCCGTTGACATGTTCGCTCATAAGCCATTAACATATTGTTTTTACGTTGTGCTCATTACAAACAATACAGCAGAACACACCGCCATGACACAACAGTGCACGATGTCATTCGTCTGCTAATTCCCGCCCTATACAAGAACCAATCAGATTCACTGATGGCGGCTGATGGAGCCTGCCACCACCTCTGCAAGCTGATGGCACCGGTGAGACACCGATGGAGCATCAATGACGTCATCGGTGGAATTCGGAACACCGTGATGCCATGGGATTGCTCACCGGTGAGATTCGGAATACGCTCATCGGAATCGTTTATTGATTCGAGCTATCTCTTCGACTCTCGCTCCATCAAAAGAGCGGTACAGTGCCCTTCCTCTTGCCCACGCAGCCAGCACATAAGTTGCAGCACTCATCGCTCGGATTCCTCTTAAAATACGTCATCGGCATGACATCATAGCACACATTCTTCTTAATAGATAATAGATGATATTCCAAGCACGTTCGAATCGGTTTGGAAACTTGCGGGCAGAAGCTTCATGTTTATTAAACAGCTGTTGAATACAAGGTCAGAATGCAGCACTAATTGCTGCATAAGGCAATGAAGATACGGTAACCAACTTAAAAATTTAACATATCATTTAAAACGTTTAGTATATAATTTTTGTTCTCCGTGTTACGTAGTAAAAAAAAAAACTAAAATCATTAATTTTTATTTTGACTTTTCTTAATGCTTAGTTAAATGTTAAATGTTATGTTTTATTTAACGACGCTCGCAACTGCAGAGGTTATATCAGCGTCGCCGGATGTGCCGGAATTTTGTCCCGCAGGAGTTCTTTTACATGCCAGTAAATCTACTGACATGAGCCTGTCGCATTTAAGCACACTTAAATGCCATCGACTTGGCCCGGGATCGAACCCGCAACCTTGGGCATAGAAGGCCAGCGCTATACCAACTTGCCACCCAGATTGACAATGCTTAGTTATAATAATAATTACATTATAATTTCATAAATAATAAAAATGTATATTGATATTGATATTGATATTGATATTGATATTGATATTGATATTGATATTGATATTGATATTGATATTGATATTGATATTTATTTGTCCTTCAACTTTACAATTCACAGTTATGGTGGACCTTCACATTTCTGTTTTTCGATCCACCATCCCTTTAATACATATAACTCTTTTCTATTAAGGTATTCTTTGCCGAGAATTTCTTGATTGCTTTCTAATGTTCTATTATGACTGAATTGCTATATGTCCTTCCCCTCTATCCTCTTCTATTCTCTCCTCCTACCTAGACTGTTTCCCTTCCATTCCTAAATTTCCTATTTTATTACCCCTATCCATATATTTATTTCGATAATACTCCTACAGTTATAGTACCCCTGCTACTACTCCCAATCCAAAACATTGAAAAACATCAAATATCTTACTTACTTACAAATGGCTTTTAAGGAACCCGAAGGTTCATTGCCGCCCTCACATAAGCCCGCCAGCGGTCCCTATCCTGTGCAAGATTAATCCAGTCTCTATCATCATACCCCACCTCCCTCAGATCCATTTTAATATTATCCTCCCATCTACGTCTCGGCCTCCCTAAAGGTCTTTTTCCCTCCGGTCTCCCAACTAACACTCTATATGCATTTCTGGATTCGCCCATACGTGCTACATGCCCTGCCCATCTCAAACGTCTGGATTTAATGTTCCTAATTATGTCAGGTGAAGAATACAATGCGTGCAGTTCTGTGTTGTGTAACTTTCTCCATTCTCCTGTAACTTCATCCCGCTTAGCCCCAAATATTTTCCTTAGCACCTTATTCTCAAACACCCTGAACCTATACACTTCCAATTTCCCTCTCATTCCACTTCACATTTGTTCAGATATCATTGTATTAATAAAAATGTATAACTACTGTATATATTTATATATTAGTAGTAGTGAAACCTGAAACCCTCACACTGGCTTAGTAAAATGTTAGAAACGCATCTGTACCAGAGTAATAATTTAAATTTCGCATCGCACCTCGCTACAAGGATTTCAATTTCCATGCTTCCTCATCCGTTCACTCAGAGATCCAAGTACAACATAAAGAACAACGAGAACAGTGTAGCTGTCATGGTTCCGACGGTTCTCTGTTGTCTCGGAGTTGAACATGCCTTGCGCAACGCAGTACTGCGGGCTGGACAAGTGAGCAGCTCGGAGTCGGAACAGTGTTATTTCGGAACAGGAGGTTCCGACTTACTGTTCATTTTTGCAACAGTTCCGAGACCGGAACAGTTTCAAAATAACTGTTGTGTTATTTTTTACCCATCTCTATTATTTATTACAGGTCATGAATGATATTGTTTCATTTATCCGGAAATTATTTTATTTGTAATCATCATCATCATCATCATCATCATCATCATCATCATCGAAAGGACATGTACCTATGTTTAGTTAACAGTCTAAGACAGTTTGGAATCTCATCAGTGACAAAAATAAGGCATCACTCATGAGACAACTAGGCCAGTAGATACTGGAGTAGGATGCTCAGTTTCTTTCCCCATCCATTGCATACAAGTTACAAGTTATGTTTATTTAACGACGCTCGCAACTGCCGAGGTTATAATAGCGACGCCGGTGTGCCGAAATTTTGTCCCGCAGGAGTTCTTTTACATGGCAATAAATCTACTGACATGAGCCTGTCGCATTTAAGCACACTTAAATGACATCGACCTGGCCCGGGATCGAATCCGCAACCTCGGGCACAGAAGGCCAGCGCTATACCGACTGCGCCAACCAGGCAAACTCCATTGCATCCATGTTACACCAATCAGAGTTCATGTAATTTTATACAAAGAATTGTATTTCTTCTGGCATTTTGTTCGCTGAATTCTAACTTTCAAAGCTGTTAATACAGAAAAAGCCACAATCGTGCAAAAAAAAAAAAAAAAAAAAAAAAGGCCTTTTGGTTCTTTGGTATGAATCATTACCTGTAGAGCCGCAAGCCAAATTGTAAATGCTATGATACAAATTTCGTAATCTGTGAATTGTAGGTACCACATTCTACTACATTATACCTTTTTTTTTGTTTTGTTTTGTTTTTTTAAAGTGTCGAATGACAATTTATTACAAACAACAAAATTACAAACATTAACAAAATATTTTACAATACTATTGTAATACTCGTATATGAATATTCTTCAAACTTCACAATTTATTACCAATCTCATATATTCAAATATACTAGTGGCTTGTGCAGCAAATGCTGCAAACTAAGTTCGTTAGACGTTCAAATACAAATTTTTCAGATTTATTTTCAATGAAGAATATTGTCTTTTTGATAGTTATTTGCTTCCATAATAATGAAACCTACTCCCTCTGAATGGATTTTTTTAGGCCAAATATGCCTACTTTTTATTGAACCTATCCAACTTCAGTTTTTGAGTTTCAACGCGAAAACGCAAGTATCAATGTCAGGACGACAGCAGTAGCTATTTCAGGTCATTGTGGATTGTAGGCAAAAGTTAAAAAAAATGTCAGGTTTCCTAAGCTTTCGAACAATAGCATTTTCGTATAGCTACTGCATGTAGAACTTGAAATGTACAGCGTAAAATCATTTTATCCTACTAAGAGATCTTGCTGAAATGATCTGAAGACTACAAAATTTTGTAGGCCTCTTATTTTATTAGTAAGTAATACCTTTTTATCTTTCCTTAGGAACTGTAATTTTTGTGCTCTCTCGAGCCAATACTGAAGACAATGACACATATCAATATCTACACTACACCGGCATTAAGTATATGAAAAAGACCCAACCCCACTGGGTTAATAAGTATAAAAATATTTGATTTTTAATAACAATATTATTATCTTACTTAAGTTTTGTAGTTAAATATAGCAGCCACTCAGTAAATTATAGAAATGAAGATCTAAATTAAGATATTCTCTACATATACTTACATAACCTCGAAACGTTTCACTTTCATGTCATCAATATAGCATCAATATTATGTACAATTAATTAAAAATAGACGCATCATGATAGTAACTATAATAATATTTAATTTCTAATGATAATAATGTCATCAAACCACCTCAGGTTTCGTAGATTTGAATATCCAATACACAGCTGTACTGAGAAAATTATACACTGCAGAATCAGTTTTTAATAACAAATTGAATTGAGCTCTGAATCACGGCCGACTTGATGTTCCTTTGCTTTTTTGTATACGACCTTGACAATAGTAATATTATCTTGAAATTGGATAATTTCTCAATTCCACCACGAGGCGCTGTCTGCCAAGCTCTGGTGTCCACAGAAGAAATACTCAATATGAATTAAAATGAATGATTAAAGAGTAGTAATAACACTTATAAATAATAACTAAGAAAATAATAAGTATTATTATGTTTAGTTCTGTTAATTATGGCAAAAGCGTGAGTTTAAAAGCAGGGAAGGTACCACATTAGTAACCTGTTCAGTTTAAGTAACATGATTACAGAGGCGTAATTTTATAGTTCATTCGCTGAGTAGCACCCCTAGGCTAAACTGCGATGTTTCAAAGTAATCACTTGGGTAATTATTTACCATAACTTGTACTGAGTTTTATAATTTCACTCATTGCACTGATACATTCCACTTGTTATTGCAGATTCAAGAATCATAGTTTCAAGATTTTGCGACTCAGTGGATTATAAGTCGCATTCTTCGAAGGAACAAGCTTTTCAGTTAAAGCTGCTGCAATGTTATCTAGAAGCGGCCTAACAAATTTCACAGTAATGATATTAGCAAGTCCGTTTTGGCCGTCTTCATCACAAATTGGCATTGCAAGAGAGGGCATCTACACAGTAACGGCTCAATTTCTGAACACAGATTTTCTAATATATTCTTGTTTGGTATTCTCTTTCGGTTCAGGATAACAGGCAGGGTTTGGAATTGAACGGGTTACATCGGCTTCTTGTCTATGCGGATGACGTGAATATATTAGGAGAAAATACACAAACGATTAGGGAAAACACGGAAATTTTATTTGAAGCAAGTAGAGCGATCGGTTTGGAAGTAAATCCCGAAAAGACAAAGTATATGATTATGTCTCGTGACAAGAATATTGTACGAAATGGAAATATAAAAATTGGAGATTTATCCTTCGAAGAGGTGGAAAAATTCAAATATCTTGGAGCAACAGTAACAAATATAAATGACACTCGGGAGGAAATTAAACGCTGAATAAATATGGGAAATGCGTGTTATTATTCGGTTGAGAAGCTCTTATCATCCAGTCTGCTGTCCAAAAATCTGAAAGTTAGAATTTATAAAACAGTTATATTACCGGTTCTTCTGTATGGTTGTGAAACTTGGACTCTCACTCTGAGAGAGGAACATAGGTTCAGGGTGTTTGAGAATAAGGTGCTTAGGAAAATATTTGGGGCTAAGCGGGATGAAGTTACAGGAGAATGGAGAAAGTTACACAACACAGAACTGCATGCATTGTATTCTTCACCTGACATAATTAGGAACATTAAATCCAGACGTTTGAGATGGGCAGGGCATGTAGCACGTATGGGCGAATCCAGAAATGCATATAGAGTGTTAGTTGGGAGACCGGAGGGAAAAAGACCTTTAGGGAGGCCGAGACGTAGATGGGAGGATAATATTAAAATGGATTTGAGGGAGGTGGGGTATGATGATAGAGACTGGATTAATCTTGCTCAGGATAGGGACCGCTGGCGGGCTTATGTGAGGGCGGCAATGAACCTTCGGGTTCCTTAAAAGCCATTTGTAAGTAAGTAAGGTATTCTCTTTCGATGATTAAGCAGCTGATCTAGAATCAATTTTGCATGAATAATGCCTTCATCGGCCTCTTTCCATACATTTTTTTTTGTTCTTTATGTGACGGATCTCTTTCAGGTAGTTGGAGCTTTTCGGTTGTTTTCGTTATCTCATCTTGCTTCTCTTGTAACACCTGATTAAGTTGTGTAATTTTCGCATGCAATCTTTAATTATTTCTTTTTAGTTCCACAAAGTTGACAACGTCTGTTTGCGTCGCTTTATGGTAATTTTCAACTGGCAAGAAGGGAATGTCATTAACTGATGCTGAGCCACTCGGAACATCTTGTTCAAATAGTGAAAAACCAATATTACTAAAAGATTTGCGTTTCTTGGGTGGAGGGAGATCAGTTTTAGTAACTGTTCGTCATGGTCTTCTGATATCTGTCACTTATACCTAGGATAATGAGGAAATATTGTTGGGACAGCATTTGGTTTTAATAGTCTAAATTTCCCATTCTTAGAATAATCTTCTTCCCTGAAATGTAAACTACAAACGACTGAAGATGGGGAGTTGCTTTAGGAACAAAGTCTCGGCGTGAAATCACTTTAAGCCATTTTCGCATCTCTCCCTTACTTAGCCTACTTATGGCTTTTAATGAACACGGAGGTTCATTGCCGCCCTCACATAAGCCCGCCATTGGTCCCTATGCTTAGCAAGATTAATCCAGTCCCTATCATCATATCCCACCGCCCTCAAATCAATTTTAATATTACCCTCCCATCTACGTCTCGGCCTCCCCAAAGGACTTATTTCCTCTGGCCTCCCAACTAACACTCTATATGCATTTCTGAATTCGCCCATACATACTACATGCCCTGTCCATCTCAAACGTCTGGATTTAATGTTCCTAATTATGTCAGGTGAAGAATACAATGCGTGCAGTTCTGCGTTATGTAACTTCCTCTATTCTCCTCTAATTCCACCGCTCTTAGCCCCAAATATTTTTCTAAGAACCTTATTCTGAAACACCCTTAATGTCTCTTCCTCTCTCAAAATGAGAGTCCAAGTTTCACAACCACACAGAACAACCGGTAATGTAACTGTTTTTATAGATTCTAACTTTCCGATATTTTGACAGCAGACTAGATGACAAAAGCTTCTCAACCGAATAATAAGAGGCATTCCCATATTTATTCTGCGTTTAATTTTCTCCCGAGTTTCATTTATATTTGTCACTGTTGCTCCAAGATATTTGAATTTTTGTCCACACCTATGGAGTAACGGTTAGCGCGTCTATCCGCGAAACCAGGTGGCCCGGGTTTGATTCCCGGTCGGGACAAGTTACCTGGTTGAGGTTTTTCCGGGGTTTTCCCTCAACCCAATATGAGCAAATGCTGGGTAACTTTCGGTGCTGGACTCCGGACTCACTTCACCGGCATTATCACCTTCATCTCATTCAGCCGCTAAATAGCCTAAGATGTTGATAAAGCGTCGTAAAATAACCTACTAAAATAAAATAAACATATTTGAATTTTTCCACCTCTTCGAAGGATACAACTCCAATTTTTATGTTTCCATTTCGTACAATATTCTGGTCACGAGATATAATCATCTTCCCCTGTCAGTCGGAAATTCGTGGAATGATATTGCTCCTTCACTCTTTTTTTCTATTCGAAGTACACGATAGTACACAACAATACGTCATTTTGAATCATATCACAATAAACTCACATACCAGTAGAAATAAGCGCAATACTGCTAATTATAATCGTACAAGAAACCATGCACACATTCCTCAGTGGACCTTGGGAGTCAGTGCCATCTGGCGGGAATTTCATATTTTCTCGATTACAGCTTGAACACAGGATCAAAATGAATTGTCAAGGCCGGTAAAGGAGAAGCGAAGCGAGCACATCAAGTCGGCCGTGATTCAATAAAATTAGTTCTCAAAACTGACAACAGATGGATTTTGGAAAATAGGAAAATTATGTAGGAAAACTGACATTTCACTGAAAACTACTACTTTTCCGTAAAACTTTGGATGCCAGGCATGAAAATGAGGGGTCACTCATTAAAATCCGTTCAGCCGTTTTGCCGTTATTTCCATTACACGTTCAAATTATTCAAATAAATATTAGAAATGATTAAGGAGAAATTAGGCCTATTTGAATATTGTGCCATTCATTTAAGGTAACATTATTTTATTTCATTACCATACTATTTAATTATTTCAGGGAGTATTCTAGGATTTTTATTCAGTAAATACGGATGACGTGAATATGTTAGGAGAAAATCCACAAACGATTAGGGAAAATGCGGGAATTTTACTTGAAGGAAGTAAAGAAATAAGTTTGGAAGTAAATCCCGAAAAGACAAAGTATATGATTATGTCTCGTGACTAGAATATTGTACGAAATGTAAATATAAAAATTGAAAATTTATCCTTTGAGTGTTAGTTGGGAGGCCGGAGGGAAAAAGACCTTTGGGGAAGCCGAGATCTTCCAACTAACGTTTTATATGCATTTCTGGATTCACCCATACGTTCTACATGCCCTGCCCATCTCAAAAGTCTGGATTTAATGTTCCTAATTATGTCAGTTGAGGAATACAATGCGTTGCAGTTCTGCGTTGTGTAACTTTCTCCGTTCTCCCGTAATTTCATGCCCCTCAGCCCTAAATATTTTCCTAAGCACCTTATTCTCGAACGCCCTTAACGTCTGTTTCTTTCTGAAAATGAGCGTCCAAGTTTCACAATCATACAGAACAATCGGTAATATAACTGTTTTATAAAATATCTGTCCCTGAAATTCAGAATAAATGAATTTTGTCTGACGTTCAAGTCGTTAATGCAGACAAATTTTAATGATACGTTTTTGTAGGAACATTAGTGGAGTAAGAATAGTCTTTGCAATTCCATCACAACCTAAAGAAAGATTGAAACAAATCTAAATAAACAGCTCAAATTCTGATTCAAGAAACACGAATTATTAATAGGAAAAATCTGACTTTATTTTGGGGCAAGGCAAACATCAGTGTTTCACCTGTACTTAAAGCAATTTATGAATTCACCACACAATGCGTTTCCTGGGTCTGAAATTTTTGCTAGTCCAAGGGCACTTATAGTACGCTCATTAGGCACACCGCTAGCGGAAGGTAATTTTGCAAGTAGTACACATTTTTGTAAAGTCTGCAATGATGTAATGCTCATTCACACGGCATGTATGAAGTCAATTGTGGTTTGAATTTGAATAGTGAATAAAAAGAAGCCAGATCACATGTTTTCATAGCTGACATTTCTTTCCATTCTAATGTCTTTCGCGTTTATGGCAGGCAGAAATGATTAATTGTGTATCATGTGACAGACAACTCTCTGCTATATAAAGGGGGGTTGTACGTAGTTCTGACCATCAGCAGCCATGGGTCCAATCGTCGCAGCCCTCCTCTCAGTCATCTGTGTGGCCGTCAGTGGATTCGCGGTGGACAACCCTCAAGAACGTAAGTATAATATCCGCGTTCAATTAATACCCAGCCGCTGTAAAAGCGGACGCTTTGCTTTGACGAGATAAGATAATACCACAGTCTACTATATACAGTCGCGAAGCTCAATATGTAGTAAAAATGCAAACATCGGTAGTTGTCCACCACTAGGATCGCTACTATCGCCTCATCACCGCAGATCTCTTCTAGTAGACGACAAAATATGTTAAACTTTCGTTGTGTTCTTTTGGAAGTATCAACACCTTCCTTCCATTATTGAAATATTAAATGCATAAAGTTAATTTATTATTTTAATGAAGTATATTAAATTCCACCATAAACTCGAAGATACCTGCAAGAAATAGGTTAATATTAGTTTTGTTTGTGCAAAACGAACTGAAATTTACTATAATCGCTTCACTCATTAAAGTTTATAGCGATAATTAACTATGTAACCAATAAATATTAATTTGCATTTCCCTTTACAACAATAATAATGGAAATATAAATTAATGGAGTAACTTACGTGTACCGGTACTTGTAGTGTAGGCTTACGTAGTTAACAAAGTGGGATGAGTTTAACAGACTTTTTCTACGTCTCTAGTAAAGTAACAAATAAAAATAACAACAAAATTAACAGCTATAAATAAAAACATATCCTGTGAAAAAAAGTAGACCTAAGCAATAATAATCCCACCAGAATTGAAAATAAAACGTGATCAATAAATTTCATTAAAACAAACTTCATTTTTCTACGTCTCTAGTAAAATATTATTATTGCAATTATTGTATTTTAGACATTAACATTTTCATTACAACCAATAACGAACATTTCACAAGCATCAATGTGAAATACGCAACGAGCTAGCACTCGATGGAAATACGACACAGTCCAAAGTCGACCATGGACAGTCTATTGTTTCTAGTTGCTAATCGCTTGGAGCGCTTTATCACGAGATTTGCAAAAAATCACCTCAAACTTCGCGACTGTATACAGTAGACCGTGATAACACTTTGTTTATTGATTAGGGCTTCTCTGATGCCACTCCAATCACAAGAAGCAGTAACATATTATGTCTACCGATGATGCGTTAGCAATAGAAATGTCTTGCTTATGTCGATTCCACGTGGAGTATAAAATAACATTGTCATACTTCGACTTTATTGTTGACAACAAAATTATTATATCTGGAAACGAAAAGACATTATGAACCCTGCTTTCCTTATCTGGAAGAGAAATACCACATACCCGTTTGTCGCTGGAGCGTAATTGGCTTGATCTTTGGTGCAAGGGGCACTATATCGAGATTTTGTATCAATTTCTTTCATCATTTCCATATCGATCTTTTGGAACTTCAAGATATAGCCATTAATTTTTTAAGACATTCCTTGTTAATTGTAAATAACCATCTGTACAGCTCTATATATGAAAAAAAAAAATTCATGTCGAGGATAGCTGCCCCCCAAAAATAAATTAAAATAAAATAAAAATTAAATTAAAATTTAAAATAGAATATTGTTGATCTACAATTAATTTAGGTGCTGTTACCGTTCGGTAACCCTTTTTCAAGGGCAGCGATCCTTTTTGGATTCTTCTCTCTATTTTAATTTCAATTTTAATTAAAAATCACCTTATAGTTTTAATTTGAAGATCATATTGAGGTTTGATTTCAGATAAGTTGGAATTGTATATAAAATACTGTGTTATGTAATTATTTCTATCTACAACTTATCGAACTTTATATAAATGCAGAATTAATTTTCTGTCATGTCATGTTACAGTATTATTACCACGAATATTTTAGACTTATACAAAGTCATCATCAGGTGGAAACCACATTTATATATAATATATAAGGTATAATGTATATTATATATAAAACAAATTGAACACAGATGACATACAATGCAAAAACGAGCATCTGTAGCATATATATATATATATATATATATATATATATATATATTGTAAATTTATTTCCACTCAACAATAGAATTTTATTCTTCCAACAATAATTCCTTTCTACAATTCACCTTAAACGCTTTCGTCAACAATTGGATCTTCACTCAACACAGTATTCGTTATAGCACTCCACCGACGACAATGACAATTTACTTGGACTATTACGCACAACAATGAACTGTTAATCTTAACTAATATTTACAAAGCACTATTTACAAATCAGAACTACCAGTTCTCAGTTCACAGTTCTTCTATTTCAGTCACTCGAGTTCACAGTATCTCGAACCACAGACCTTCAGAGACAGTTCACTGTACTCGAACTCGGGTCCCTCCAACTGCGGTCCACTGCACTCGAACTCAGGCCTTCGGCTGCTGACGCAGTTGCGGACGCACACTCGAGTCGAACTCCGGTGCACAAGACTGGCTTCCTTGCTCTGGCTTTCTCACTGACTGAATAACTGAAAAACTCTCTCTAGTTCGCTGGCGCTTCTTCTTTTATAACAAAATCATAGTTGCGAGAAATTTCTACAGGTGTGTAGAGAATTATCTGGATATCTCCACTTCGACGGACTTCTCGAAGAGTCGGGAAGGTCCGTTCCCCATTCACTGCGTACGCAGCAGTTGCGCGCGCACTCTCGCTCCACTCTCTCGCCGCGTTGGCCCTTTCCCCTCTCCGTCGCGCGCCATTCCTCCGTGCTCCGCGCGATCTGCTTTCTTGCGGGACGCTGGTCGTGAGTTCGAATCTCACGTCGCTGTCACTATATATATATATATATATATATATATATATATATATATATACTGTATATATAATTTAAAAGATGTATAAAACCATTGTAGAGTTGTGTGAACTAGTGTAGTTCTGAGCCGTTTTTGACATGTAATAAAATAACATGTAATAAACTTGTGATGTAATAAAATAATCTTGTAATAGAATAACACACAATTAGTGCACTTCAATAGCAATATATAATTTCTATTTTTCGTAATCGGTTGTGCACAACTCTACTATTCCTTCCCATTGTTTCATATGACTATTCAATGTTGAATACCTTGTCGAATCTCAAGAAGTCCATTTTCGTAGACATTTTTCACAGAAGAAAAACTATTAGGTCTCAGCACTGTATGCCAATATACTGCGTACTATTGCTTAGTATATCGTCATTTTGTTTGTTTCTTTGTTATTTATTTCTCTCAAACGATTACATTGAACATATTCGTACTTTTTTATTATCCAATTTAATAAACCCTATTTCACCCTGAGGTATATTAGGGTTATAGTTGGCATCAAAATACATATTTTATAACCAATAAACAATAGTAAAATTATAACATAAAATTGTGGTCACAGTTACAATTCACATGAATTATGTAGAAGAATGCACCTTAATGAAAGAATGGATCCTGTTAAAGATTAATGAGATGTTTGAGGAATAATCAATTGAAAGATATACAAGAATGTCTAACCGTTTCAGATAATCAATAGTATATTAATATAACAAAGTTTGAATTCACTTTCAAATT
This sequence comes from Periplaneta americana, assembly GCA_025594305.2. Lineage (NCBI taxonomy): Eukaryota > Metazoa > Arthropoda > Insecta > Blattodea > Blattidae > Periplaneta > Periplaneta americana. The sequence goes on along the minus strand of JAJSOF020000023.1, from coordinate 3,188,931 downwards.
AATACTTAATTCATGAACAATGGAACAGTTAAGAGTAATAAAAGGATATTACAAGCAATGATTGACGGTTACAAGTTACATACGTGATTCAGGAACAAGTACAATAATTAAAATAATAACACAAGTAATGACTTATAACTAACGAATAACGAAATTCTTGAAGGGCAATATATAATACTGTAGTAGGGGCAATACAAAAGATTTAAAAACAAATGTAAACAGTAAAGGAATAGTAGAAAAATTGACTTAAAATTACAAGTTAAACACATTCTTTTTAAAGCAATAGGTAACATACTCGTACTTACAACTGATTTACCTTCATATAATCGTTCTTCAATTTCACTATCTTTATCTATCTGTTATCCGATTCCATAATTTCTATGTCTAATTTAGATATAAACCAATGTAATCTATACTAATAATAAATCTGTAGCCGAAATTTTTCTGGTAATTTTCGATTTTCCAAAAATGATTGGTCCTAACATATATAATTAACCACCCTGAAACCGAAAATCGCTTTTTTGAAATTTTTGTTTCTATGTCTGTCTCTCTGTCTGTCTGAATGTTTGTTACCTTTTCACGCGATAATGGCTGAACGGATATCGATGAAAAGTGGAATATGAATTACGTTCGTTGTAACTTAGATTTTAGGCTATATGGCATTCAAAATACATTATTTAAAAGGGGGGTTATAAGGGGGCTTGAATTAAATAAATCGAAATATCTCGCTTATTATTGATTTTTGTGAAAAATGTTACATAACAAACGTTCCTTTAAAAATAATTTGCGATAAGTTTTATTCCTTGAAAAATTTTGATAGGACTGATATTTAATGAGATAAATGAGTTTTAAAATTAAAATAACTGCCATCTAAGGCCGTGTAATGAATAAAAAACAAATGAATTCGTCTATAAGGGGCCTTGCACAGCAACAGCTATTGAAGCTATGAAAGATAGCCTACAGATAATGTTCCTGTGTTTGTATGAAGTAATAACGGATGTTAAATTAACCGATTTGTATAATTAATTGTTATTTCACCATTGGAAAGTGTAGTTTCTCTAGATGGGCATAATGCTATAATGTTATTACAGTAACTTGTGAGTGAATCGAGGACAGGTAAGATTAAAATAACTTCTTATACACAGTAAACTTAATAGGCTATTTTGTACATTCATTAAACTATGGTTGCATGTAATAACAAATAAGAAACGTAAAGGAATTGTCATTGCATCAAATGAGTGCTCTCTGGAAGAAAATGATCCCATTTTAATAATTTAAATACAATTTAAATTAAGTAACGTATTAAACGATTTATCCTTCTATCAAACACGAATGTTCCCTGGATCAAATGTCCTATTTTAATTATGTAATTATTTTATATTTATTTCTAACAGGTGCAGCGGAGCGCACGGGTACGGCTAGTGAGTAATAGTAGTGTTCAGTGTTTTAACATTAATTTCAACTTACACAACTACATGATTTTGATATTAAATAAATAGTTAGCTGGTACGGTCCCTAACCTAAATTTTAGTTCTATATCATATCCAACAAAGTACTTTAAATCCCATTTATAAAAAGTAAAATTTATGATGAGAAATATCTGCGTGGACATCACAATATTCTCCTGTTGTTCTACATAAATCGACAGCGAAACGGAAAGAATCACATTGCAACATGACGTGTCGTCTGACGATGTGGACCTTAGTTCAAGCCTCTGGTTTCAGTGCAAGCCATCATGTCAGCAATGAGCAACCACCAAGACGCGGGCCTGGAGGAAGAGATGGGCCTCAAGCCTTCCCTCACAGAACAGCTGGACAGCTACTTGGACTCCTCTACTCTGTCCAGAGTGGCCAGGGGCGCTGGACATTTCAAGGTATGCCGTCTAAAAAACTGATTGTAGAAAGGAGACACATTCTTTTCACGTATTTCACAACAATCCACCTCCTTCATCAGATTGCTAATTATATTACTGCTCATAGATTCCCTAACTATTCAAAATAAATATTAGTTTCTGGAATGTAGGCTATATGAAATGCACACGTAATACCCGTTCACAGCACAATCTGTTGCTATCAATACCACGTCATCAGACATCTCTGTACTCAAGTTCTTTCTCAATAGCCATGGCCCGCTCATGGAATTCGCTGCCGCTGGAAATCAGGGGTAGTCTTAGTCCTCAGTTGTTTAAAATTAGGTTGTTTAGAAATATTTTAAATGCACAGAATTAGTTTTTTTAGGTATAATTTTTATTTATTATTATTATTATTATTATTATTATTATTATTATTATTATTATTATTATATTATGCTTTAGTAAGGTCTAAATTAGAATATGCATCTGTAGCGTGGAACTCTATTACTTCTACTGATTCAGCTAAACTAGAAAATATCCAAAGAAAATTCATTTCTCTTTGTGCGTTCAGATTTGTACCCAACTTCTTTTCTTTAAATTATGAGCTATCTAGTAAATATTTTAGCTGTACCAGTCTGTATTCGAGACGTCAGGATATTGATTACACTTTCTTTAATAATGCTATTAATAGTGTCATTGATTGTGATTCTTTTATACATAACACCTACCTTAGAATTATCGTGAAAGGTTTGCGTGGTCAAAGAATTTTCTTCACTAAATTATTTAAATCCCTTTCTCCAATAGCCAGGTGTATTAAAAGTGCTAATTTGCAAGATCTGATTTGATTTTACTTATGCATGATATATCCTTACTTGTTATTTAATATCTTTTATTATTTGTTAGATATTGCTATTTATTTTGTTGCATTTGGTGAATGGTTAATGCTGACCATTATATTGATTGTATTTCATCTCACTGCCATTTCTGTCATTCATTCTCATCATCATTTGTTCTGTTGTGTTTTGTTTTTTATTTTGTGCTAAACTGTAATTAGCCTTGTGCTGTTGTTTTGCACATTAATATTCTAAATAAATAAAATAAATAAATTATTATTATTTAACACAGTCATTACTTTATTTTTCAATTAACACTATTATCGAGGTAATTGTCATTGTCTCAATGTAACACGTGCTGTGCTGATCATACTAATTGTACTATTCCTTTAGTTGTGAGATTATATTCATATGTATTAATTCTTTTTTTAAAGTTAATACTTGTATATTAGAATGTATTTTCCTGTTTATGATTATGTATTCAGTCTCTCTTTTTATTATATATATTTATTATTATTATTATTATTATTATTATTATTATTATTATTATTATTTTGTTAATACTGATTGTGTATATATGTATTCATTCTCTATTTTTTACTTTATTATGATTATTATTATTTTAAAGTTAATATTTGTATACCCGTATGTATTTTTCTGTATATGATTTGATCCTGGTTGAGTGGAAGAGAAGGCCTGATGGCCTTAACTCTGCCAGGGAAATAAAACTATTATTATTATGAAAGACAATGTCTACACTTACAAATTAAGACACTTCACTTCATTTATAAATTGTACATTTCAATCAGATACATGTAATTACTATCTCACAGTTTTATATGGAAAATTTCTGTGGTAGACACAGATTTTACTAAAAAAAAACGTTTTCTTTTTCCAGATAAATTGGTCCAGAAAATATGCATCTTTCATATCCCTCTTCTTCATACTCCATCAGACCTTGTAGATTTTGATCTTCTTCCAGGTGGCTTCCTTTATTTACTTCAGCGTGTTCATGCCATTTTAACTGCAGTTCTTGTGTTTATTGAAGTTAATTTATTGTAACTCACTTTTTCTCATCTTATAATATTTATCACTTTATGCCTTATCGAAATTCTTGTGGAACGTCTTAGAAAGCCCATCTCAATGATACCCTACTTTTGTGTTTTCGTTTCAGTGAACATGCATCGGCACCAAAATTTATTTTTTATATAGCGTTGGGTAATAAAATTTTTATCTTTTGCTCCATAAAACACAATTAAGCTAAGTAAACTCATAGCTTCATTTATCTGAAGGATTCTTCCTTCCACACGTACATCACTTTGTCACTTTCTTTCAATAAGTGATGCGACGCAATTAAAAATAATCTTCTATGTTTGAACTGTTTTTCCAATACTCTGCAAGCCATCCGTACTCATATAGCCTACTTCCTTTTATAGTTAATTTGAAGTTTATATTTTGCATACGAATGGGATTAAAACTGAGAAATAATAATAATAATAATAATAATAATAATAATAATAATAATAATAATAATAATAATAATTACATAACATATTCTTCGCTCTCTATTACATACTGTCTTTAACCAGATCGTATAACATAATGTCTCTGACCAGAGATTATAACATACTCGTATTCTCTGCATCATGTCATTTATCGTTGAAATCTTACGTAAGCCACTCAATAGAGTTTGAGTAAATTGCAATTTTTTGTTCATTATTTAAATGTATAAGAATTGTTTATAAATTATGAGGAGCAAACTTTCAAAACCTAACATACTCATTTTCAGAAAACACTACAAACATGTGTCTCTGTAATAAACGAAAATTGTTTTATTGTGAAATTTTACATGAATCTATAGTAAAAAAAATAATCTTTAATACTTCACCACAGAAAATATTTTGTTCATTGCAGATATATAACTTTTTTGCATCTGAATGTAGTTCTGAAAACGAACATGTCAAAATTTCAAAGTTTGCTCCTCATATTCAATATGCAACGCTCGCAAAAGAAACAGACGACATGGCAAAAACAGCTCTATCGGGATCAGTAATGCTGAAACCTTGTACTCTGGAGAAAATCTCAGAATATATTTACATTTGCAGCATTGCAGCAATATCTCTTTGTACTTCCTGTAATAAGAAATACTAACCCATACATAACTGCTTAATATATGTATCACTTTCGAAAGAAATATCAAGGCGTGAGTACAATGAACAGGCAGGACGACATTGAATTGAACTTTCTTATCCTCGATATTGAGAGTTGATGTTACATTCCAGCAATCTTCGGTGAAGAGGAAAATATGTTATGGGAAATTCTGTGGACGCAAGTTCCGTTCTTAAATTTCACAACATTTTATGTCTCGAGAGAAGGATATATATATAAAATAAAATATAATAATATATTAGAGGGAACCCAAGAGGTGGAACTTAAACTGAGAGGATTCGATTTGACATCGGGATGGGAATCCAGTGTGGCTTAGTGGTTAGAGCACCCGGGTTCAAATCCCGGTGCCGGAAGGAATTTTTTTCCGTTCTACTCATCCATCAAAAAATAATCAGCCTAAAAAATTCCATAAGAGCAAAAACCTCACTATGTGAACGACTTCTAGTAAATCTGTTATGTACTATCAAGTGATCTTACTCTACAAAAGGTTCTAAAATTAAATATGAGCTGCAAACTAGTATATGAGTTTAAAACTTAGGGTGCTATTCATAGACATTTCGCAGCACGCGCTACGAGCGTACTAAGCTAGCCCCGTCTATCCACTGGTTACTAGTACAGAATTCAAATCATATCATATCGCTAACACTGGTTTATGAATACGAAAAACGCTGATCATCCACCGGAAGCCCGCGCTAAAAATGTCTATGGATACGGCCCTAAAAGTCTTATCCATTCAGATCTCTTTCAAAACTCGCACTAAAATATTATGATTTATTAAATAATTCAGTATCGACCCCTTATTTAAAACAAGGGTTTATTCCCTATTTAATTACAGCTGGTATATGAAATATCATAATAAATTGAATAATAAACGTAATAAGTAAAATCTATTTAAACTCTGCTGTAACTCTAATGAATATGGAAGTGTAAAAGTATAAGACAAGTATTTATGTGTGCTCCTTCCCACCCTGTTCTCTGAAAACAGTGATTCATAGATAAAGACTCCAGGACAAAAAACTTCCAACTTGAATGACTACACCCACGAAAATTCTTCCTTTCGTCTTAGTCTTCTGTGGGCCATGAACCATCACCATCGAATGCTATGAATGGAAAAACACTCCAATTCAATTTATTTCGTTCCTGTTCTCTGAAAACAGTGATTCATAGATAAAGACTCCAGGACAAAAAACTTCCAACTTGAATGACTACACCCACGAAAATTCTTCCTTTCGTCTTAGTCTTCTGTGGGCCATGAACCATCACCATCGAATGCTATGAATGGAAAAACACTCCAATTCAATTTATTTCGTTCCTGTTCTCTGAAAACAGTGATTCATAGATAAAGACTCCAGGACAAAAAACTTCCAACTTGAATGACTACACCCACGAAAATTCTTCCTTTCGTCTTAGTCTTCTGTGGGCCATGAACCATCACCATCGAATGCTATGAATGGAAAAACACTCCAATTCAATTTATTTCGTTCCTGTTCTCTGAAAACAGTGATTCATAGATAAAGACTCCAGGACAAAAAACTTCCAACTTGAATGACTACACCCACGAAAATTCTTCCTTTCGTCTTAGTCTTCTGTGGGCCATGAACCATCACCATCGAATGCTATGAATGGAAAAAACACTCCAATTCAATTTATTTCGTTCCAAGGCCTGCTACTGCACAACATGTACTGTAGATTGTAGTAGCAGGCCGTGGATAGAAATGCCACTTTGCTCAAATGTCTCTCGCATTACCCATTTTCTGTTCATTTGTTTGTTCGCAACACTGTCCTAAAGTTATATCACAGTCTGTTATATACAGTCACGAAGCTTGGGATGATTTTTTGCCAACGAGTTGCATTTCTCGCGATAGTTGCTAGCCGCTTGGAGCGCTGTGAGTACTAGGAACAATAGACTGTGCCACTGCCATCGTGATCTAATACAGGCCGTAAGGCAGACCATGTGACTCGCTTAACCCGATCACGAAGGGCGGTGTTTCAACCATATAAATTAATTGGAATGCATAAAGAGTAACATATATTTCTCTAAAATGTAGTGTAATTGCATTAATAAAATTTAAAACAATCATTAAGGGACACTTCAGACATAATTCCTTGCGAGTTAAGGTGTAATATTATTTTTGGTGTGAAAATTACGTTGTTCGTATGTGTAATACCTGCCTTTATTTCGATTAAATATTGCGAAATTCTTGTACATTCATTTATGCACGATTCAATAATTTTCAGTTGCACCGCACGAATATTTAGATATGTTGAAATTATAGGTTATGTTTACTGTACCAGTTGCCTCTTTCTGTCTAATTTTAGTGATCTCCAATGCCTTGCCATTCATATGAAAATTATAGGTTATGTTTCCTATATTCATAAATTCGCAATCATACATTATAATTAAGCATAATGTCATGTATGATATCCCGGACATTCAATTTGTCTGTATTTTAATACTGCAATTGAGTATTGAATTATTGTATTTATCTACTACCTAAGAGACGAAGTAAGACAATAATTGTACGTACACTAATTTCATAGGAGTGGTATGGTAAATTTTCTATCTAGAATTAAGAAAGGTGGATGTGCTAAATTAAAATCGCAATATAAATTCTTTTTTACTAAACCTCAAAATAGCTTCCATTCTAAACTTAAAATGTTGATGCGAAAAGATTATGTTAACATGTAAAATTCCCTTCACATTAAAATAACACAGTTTTGTAATTATTTCTGCAACATATTATGCAACAAGAAGTAAACGGAACTATGGACACATTATACTAAATAAAGCTTAGCAATGATACGCAATAAAGTTATAATATAATAATTCACTGAGCTCCATACACTGAAATAGAAAACACGAACATATATTGTATTACGGCCTGGTCTAGACATCGCACTTTTGTGAAAAGCTATGTAAACTGTGAAATGTTCGTTATCGGTTGTAATAATTGTAAATGGCTAAAATACAATAATTTGAATAATAAGATGGGACAAGGAGACGTTTGTAGTACTATAAATTGTAAGAAAAGTAGGTTAGAGTTATTCTTGTTTCGAAAGATCCAGGAAGGTGAGTTTATAGAATATAATATACATTTTATGAAAATAATATATAAACTTTATGTATTTCATATTTCAATAGTGGAAGGAAGGTCTTAATTTTTTCAAAAGAACACGATATCGAAACTACAATACATTTTATCGTTTGCTAGGGAAAGAGTCTTTGATGAGGCGATAGTAGCGATTCTAGTGGTGAGCAACTATCTATGTTTGCATATTTAGTAAGTATTGAGCTTCGTGACTGTATATATTAGACTGTGGCTATATCATAAATGATTAATTTCCCGCTCATTATTCACGGGCACTGCTAGTTTATTTCAACCTCTTTGTATTTGACAGCTCTGCTGTGGCACAATGAATGAAACAGTCTTGAAGATGGCTAAGGAACACATGGAGGCATGCAAGCAGGAAATGAAAAAAAGTAAGTACCCAATTGTTTCACTCATCTCGTGTGTGTATGTGTGTTGTTGGTGCATAAGTGATTTCATTAAAAAAAATGTAGAATAGTACAGTGACATCATTTTATTTTTACCAACATTTTTAACATTAACCTGGCTATACTCGGAAACACTGTTACCCCCTTCCATTACAGGAGTTTGATGTTACTAGTGTAATATGTAAACAAATCATTTTACTAGCTATAGGAGGAGAGTAAAGTAGTATATCCACTTATGTTACAGGGAAATTCGATATTACGATTTTCAGTTTGTTTATTACTTTTAAGGCAGTTTATCAAAATACAGCAGAGTAGTAATAGTTTTTTCACAAACTCAACTCTTCAGGCGGTTGTATTCAATATATAATGGCTACTTTATTCAGCATATTACCGTACTTTGGGTAACTCTAATCTTCACTTCTGCTCAGTCCACACAGATAAAGTTATTCAGTCATGCTACACACCGTACCTGTGCGAAATAAGCAGGGCCAGGTGTTCATGTAGATTACGAAAATCACGACATAATAGATATACAATATATTTTTACTAATCTTTACGAATTAAGTGATTCTGATTAATAATATGCGGATAAAATAATCGCGACAAATCGCGAAATAGAGTTCTATTAGCGAAATATTAACACATTCGCGAATTATTATTATTGTGTCGTTTTATAGCGAATTTCATATTCTGCGTTCTTTTTTCGGACTATTTTTTCTTTTGAACTTGTTATAATATCGAAGTAGGCTACATTGCATGGTATTCCAGGTGTTCTGATTACATTAGTAAACAAAAAAGACGGAGAATTCAACATTTCACTAATAATTTGAAAGTGTTAATTTGAGGGCTGCAAGTTTTTTTTCGTGTTTAATGCATACCGTAATTTCCCATAACTATGGTCCAGTCACCCAACTATGGTCCAAAACGCATTATGTACTACTTAGTCCCCCAAGACTTCGATGTTTGCCATTTAAGGCGCCACTGTCATGGAATTATGTTCCCCATAGATGCTTCTATCTACCATTACACGTGGCAATGATATGGATGCTTAACAAGGTCAATGTGCATCGTTCTATTGAATGTGTGAAGACACGAAATCATTCAGTTTGTGATTTTCTGTTTTATTAAGCTCTCCTCTGTAGAACTGGTAAGTTATAGATATATGCTTTTTTGTACAATTAAAGCTGGCTATAGTGTTTACTTTCACGTAATAATTAGACTGGCAGAGGTTAAGTACTCTGCGTGAAAAATGTTTAACCTGAAGGCTACAAGTCAGTCCTCAACTATGTACCACGATTTTTCGTGGACCATAGTTGTATTTCATTTTGAAATATTTGTTTTAATGAAATGTGAACAATTTGATTATTTACTTCTGCAAATACGGTATCTCAGTATATTCTAAAACATCATTTAACATTATAGTCAAGTAAACAAAGAAACAGGCTGTTCCAGCATCAATAGTACTAGCACGAATAATGGTCCGGTAAAACTAAAACTTCAGGGTAGAAGGAAAACAACCGTCCCTGTAAGTGACTATGAGAGCGATGAAATTGAATTGGATACAGATTATGATGTTTCCGGTGTACTCTCCATATTTGCAAACAGTGAGTCAGATGTGAAAAAGAAGACGAAATCTGTTAAAATAGTGCTAAAGGCACATAGTTATATGGTAGTTACTTATGAGGAAGAATTGTGGCCATGGAAAGTTTTGGAAGTGAATGGAGCTGTTGTTTCATGTATAGTAAGAAACGGCAATTACTGAGGGGAGACAATATCCGCTATTAGTAACATCTGGGTGGCCACAAAATCAGTTGAACATTTGGAAGAAAATTGAAAAAATTTGTAAGTTTTTACACCTTTTAATTATATCCATTGTTTGGCGTTGAAAATAATAGCGCAAGTGATAATAAAAAAGATTTTTTTTTTCTGGGAAGCAATGTTTTCTTCATTTCATAATGGATTTTCTGATTCTCACCTCATAAAAAAAATTGATGTGGCCCGGTATTTTTGCCGGTGAGTGTAGTTGTTCATTATTGCAGGAAAATGACTTTGAGTTTTCACTTGTTTATTGTGTGTTTATGCAATGTGTACTAATAAAAAGAATCCATGTACTTTTCATTTATTTTTAATATTTCTGTGCTAGATTATGTTTCTACCCTTAAATTAGAAACTCAATTTATTGATTTACGAATAATTACAGATCCAGCTATAGTCCATTCATGTTTTCAAGCATGAATATATAAGTGGACCATAGTTGGGCAACTCAGGATACAACTATGTACCTTACTTACTTACAAATGGCTTTTAAGGAACCCGAAGGTTCATTGCCGCCCTCACATAAGCCCGACATCGGTCCCTACCATGTGCAAGATTAAGCCAGTCTCTATCATCATACCCCACCTCCCTCAAATCCATTTTAATATTATCCTCCCATCTACGTCTCGGCCTCCCTAAAGGTCTTTTTCCCTCCGGTCTCCCAACTAACACTCTATATGCATTTATGGATTCGCCCATACGTGCTACATGCCCTGCCCATCTCAAACGTCTGGATTTCAAGTTCCTAATTATGTCAGGTGAAGAATACAATGCGTGCAGTTCTGTGTTGTGTAACTTTCTCCATTCTCCTGTAACTTCATCCCGCTTAGCCCCAAATATTTTCCTAAGCACCTTATTCTCAAACACCCTTAACCTATGTTCCTCTCTCAGAGTGAGAGTCCAAGTTTCACAGCCATATAGAAGAACCGGTAATATAACTGTTTTATAAATTCTAACTTTCAGATTTACAACTATGTACCAATGCTTATTATTTTTTCAACACTTGTAATTAAATAATTTCAAACACATATGTCAATTTTTATTTAATATACACTTACAAGAGTCCGAAGCCAAAATTTCACTTAATCTGGATTAATAGTATTGAATATACAAGAAAAATGTGACAAATGTGGACCATAGTTAGGGGAAACTACGGTATGTGTTAAATACAGTCTCAATTCAACAAATATTGTCTATTGGCCATACCGCACCTTTACCAGAATCCAACGAACCTTTAATATTAATTATTTGGAAAGTAATATTCATACTGAGTTAATACTCCAATTTCAAAATAATTGTATTTTTCAAAATTTCCATTAATACCCGCCAAGAGTACAAATCAATCTCCAACAATCTCCGCCGACACCAATATTAAAAAACACAAATGATAAAGTTAATCTCCATAAATACCTGCCCCCGGAAATAAGTTTCAATAATATAGACTCCTTCTTCTATAGAAAACGCAACCATATTTCTGAAACACACTATACTCTGTACTCTTTACTTAACTGCTAGCAGACTTCGAATGCAACAGCGGCCGTAAGTTTGTGTGGCTGACGGGAGCAGGAACATTAGTGAAAGGGGTTGGAGTCAAGTACATTCAGAAACGCAGGTACAATAAAAATGCAAGTAAATATAAAGTGATGTCCCTGTATAATAGACAGCATGTGAATCACTTCAACAATTCCTATCTAGTGTTAGTGATGTTCCAGAAGAGTACAGTATTTAATGTCTTTAGATTTAATAAGGTCTTTATGTGTGTCAATTTCCATAAAGAGTGCTCTGAAACAAACTGACTACTGATATCTTAAAAAAAATGTGGAACAGTACAATGGGCAACATATTAAGGGGGTTTCATCGATAATTTTAACACTTTGTACCATAATATACACACCAAGTAAGCTGAATAGAAAGTCTCTTACCAATTTAACTCTTATTTTTAAAACTCTCTTTATAACAATATCTTTCTTTGTTCTCATTACCTTTCGTCTCGTTTCTCTTATCTATACTCTAACCACGACGTAAATACCAGATCACTTATCTGTGGCACGCTAAGTATACCTCTTCATAGAACATCTTGTTATTCATCATCTTTTACAATATCCACCTCGCGTCAATGGAATTCCTTGTCACAAAGTATTAGGGGCTGCAAGACAACAAACACCTTTAAGAACAGCTTAAAAGATAACCTTATTAGCATTTCACTCCAATCATACTGATTTAAACTATCACTGACTACATTGTTACTTCTTTCTTTAGACATCATCCTGATAGTGCTGTATTTTCAAAATTGTCTCATAATAATCTCTTTCTATTATCTAATATTATTTGAAGTATATTAACATTCTATGTATTTTAGCATAATTCTGCTACACAGTTTATTTCAGTGTTTAATTAATAGTTCATAGTATTTTGTTGTTTAATTCGTAACTAACTCTTGTATACATGTAACTCTCATATAAATCAAATTGTTGAATTCTTTATAAGTTCATGCATATGTATATATACTTCTTGCTGGTTGAGTGGAAGAGAAGGCCTTAACTCTGCCAGCTAAAATAAATCATCATCATCATCATCATCATTATTATTATTATTATTATTATTATTATTATTATTATTATTATTATTATAAATATCGCTATAGAGAGATTTAACTGCATTCTTTAATTTCAAATTAATAAAGGATGGGGTGCTTCTTTCCATATTTAGTATAGTAAGCCTATGCAATATTCCCAAATTAAAAATAATTGTAACGTGCGTTAATAATTGAGCGCATAAATGGGCCAAGCTACAAAATTGGCAAATTGAGTTTATTGTTTAAAGATATCCTAATATTGTTCTCTTCAAATTGTAAATCGGTCTAATCATCATTCCCAGTTTTTCCATGAGACTTCAGCACAGTTTTCGTTTGTGTATCACATTTCGCGCATTGTTACATAGAGGTAAAGTAGAAATATAATTTTGAGAGTTGAGCCATTTGTGCGCTGAGCGCCTCAAATATGTCAATACAACAGTATTGTCTACGTAGAAGTGGAACTATTTGTTAAAGCTCAACGTTCTGATATTTCAGGCTCCAAGGAAGGCGGGAAAGAAGATAAAATATGCGTAAGTAAGCAATTAACCAATTCATACAAAGTTAACCCAGAATATTCAGCAAAAATCACACACAGAATGTTATGTATCAATATGAATCTACGTATATATAATTTGAACTCGTAATGGAAATTACGGGAAAACGGCTGAACGGATTTTAATAAATGGCCCCTCATTTTGAAGCTTGGAACTCAAAGTTTTTCGAAAAAATAGTAATTTTCAGTGAAATGTCAATTTTCCTACATAGGCCTAATTTTCCTATTTTCCAAAATCCATCTGTCGTCAGTTTTGAGAATTAGCTAATTGCATTCACGAGAAGCGAAGCGAGCATCAAGTCGGCCGTGTTGCATTTCAGAATAAAACAAAACACACACTACAGGAAACAATATTACACGAAGGCCATGATCTGCAAGAATGCTGACATATTTAGAGCTCAAATTAAATTGGTTATTAAAAACTTAACTTACTAGAAATAATTTACAGGTGTGATTCTGTGGTGTGTAATTTTCTGGGTACAGCTGTGTATTGGATATTAAAAACTACAAAACTTGAGGTGGTTTGATGACATTATTACCATTAGAAATGAAATATTATTGTAGTTAATGCCATGATGTGACTATTTTTCATTATTTATACATATTAATGTTATATTGATGATATGAAAGTGAAACGTTTTGGGGTTATATAAGTAGATGTAGAGAATAACTTTAATTAGGTTTTGATTTCTATATTTTACTGAGTGGCGGCTATATAGTATATATAGTATATTTTATTGAAAGCTATAAAACTTACGTAAGATAATAATATTATTAAAAATCAAATATTTTTATAGTTATTAATCGAGTAGGGTTGGGTCTTTTTCATATATTTAATGGCGGTGTGGTGTACATATTTATATGCGTGGTTCTCTTCAGTATTGGCTCGAGAGAGAGTATGTTTCATTATTATGGAAGCAAATAACTTTCAGAATGTCTGGTATTCTTCATTCAAAATAAATCTAACGTCTAATGAACTTAGTTTGCAGCATTTGCTGCACAAGCCACTAGTGGTATATAAATATGTGTATAAAGTACACAGAAATGTTATAGAATATAAATTAAAACTCATTTTAACTAATGTGGCATACTTATATTCCAATTTCATTCCCTAGTAAAAGTAATGTCCAGGCCGTGTCTTCGTCCTCTAAGGCATTCTGCCTAGGACCCACAGGAATGAATGCGCGCTGGTTCGAATTCCCATGCGGTAAGATATCGGCTGGGGGGATCATCGTACTAACCACACGATACCTCAATTCTAGTTGGATGATCGTCCACCTCTGCTTCGTCATGTGGGCTGAAGCCAGAAGCCGACTAGTCGGTCTGGGCCCTTAAAGGACGCAAGCGCCAGGGATTATTATAATCATCATGATTATTATCATTATCATTATCATCATCATTGTTATAATTATTATTATTGCATTATTATTATTATTATTATTATTATTATTATTATTATTATTATTATTATTATCATCATAGTAAAAAAATACAGTTTTATAGAAGAATTTGTGAAAAAATAAGTTGTTAATGGTTAGGTTTTCATGAGAATGTTAATTTCTCGGACACCAGCAATTCATGTATTTTAAAAAATCACTAATTAAATGCAACCATTTTAATGTTTCCTTTTTTCTTATTTTCAGGGCGGGATGCAATGTCTAGTAAAACAATCGGGAATGGTAAGTTTATATATTTACACTTACAAAGAATAAAATTGCATGAATATCTGAATGTAAATCAGTTTGCTAATTGTGTACTTACAATCACATAAATGAATTTTAGGCCGACGAAAAAGGCGAGGTGACTGATGAAAAACTTGCCGAGTCCATGTCACAATGCTACAAGGAGAAAGAAGTGAGGGATTTGGTCAATAAATTGGCTAAAGACTGTTTTAAAAAAAGTGAGGGTAAGTACACCAATTATCAATACGATATAGCACCACCCGTTTTTCTAAGGTACAAATTCACTGTTAGATGTTTGGAATGCGCAAGTTTGTACGTAAAACGACTTCTTGCAATTTTATTTCTTATCACGAAATTCTTAAATTAAATTTCAATGCTAGTACATTAAGTTAGACATACAGTGAAAGGTCTTAATTTTTCGGGAACTATCCCGAATTATGGATGTATTTATTACTTACTTACAAATGGCTTTTAAGGAACCCGAAGGTTCATTGCCGCCCTCACATAAGCCCGCCATTGGTCCCTATCCTGTGCAAGATTAATCCAGTCTCTATCATCATACCCCACCTCCCTCAAATACATTTTAATATTATCCTCCCATCTACGTCTCGGCCTCCCTAAAGGTCTTTTTCCCTCCGGTCTCCCAACTAACACTCTATATGCATTTCTGGATTCGACCATACGTGCTACATGCCCTGCCCATCTCAAACGTCTGGATTTAATGTTCCTAATTATGTCAGGTGAAGAATACAATGCGTGCAGTTCTGTGTTGTGTAACTTTCTCCATTCTCCTGTAACTTCATCCCGCTTAGCCCCAAATATTTTCCTAAGCACCTTATTCTCAAACACCCTTAACCTATGTTCCTCTCTCAGAGTGAGAGTCCAAGTTTCACAACCATACAGAAGAACCGGTAATATAACTATTTTATAAATTCTAACTTTCAGATTTTTGGACAGCAGACTGGATGATAAGAGCTTCTCAACCGAATAATAACAGGCATTTCCCATATTTATTCCCGCATTTATTTAGACTGTTTATTCAAAGTAGCGTAATCTTTCATCACCTACCATTTCACAAATACATTTTGAATCACTGAACAGACTTACAGTATTCATTTGTTAATGGTTTCATCTTTCACAGGATCAAGTGACTGCATGGGAAAGAGAATGTACCACTGTACGAAGAGTGTAATGAAGGAACTGAAAGAAGTAAGTAGTGCACATGACTCTTAACAGTATATAAACAGGATGTATATTATTGAAGTAGTCAACCACAACCCGTTGAGTCCGTAGACTGAATATGCTTTCTGACAAATTTCTGTGAATCATTGCTAACAGCTCAAAAATGTTAATTATTGTACTTATTTCTTGCATATATTACACTGAAATCTGTGGCCATACAAATTGAATATAATATTGTAATAACTGAAAGTAAAGACAGTGGTCTTTCATAATTGATGACACAGCAATTATTCCAAATTCTCAAAATCTTCAACGACACTTCCTTAAGTTTGTTACTTTAAATATGCCCATAAAAATCCTTTGATCCCATTTGTTCCTGTACATTTATTGCTTTCTAAGTGACGGTCTATTATTTATTCAAACAGTAGCACATATTTTCCTTTCTCCATGTCTTTATCACTATTTTTGGAACTTAAGTGAGAAGTGTACACCTTTTAATGGTGGCCGGGTAGCTCAGTTGGCTACGGACTGCAAGGTCCGGGTTTCGATCCCGAGTGGTGACGGGATTTTTTGTCGTTGCCAAACTTTCAGAATGGCCCCTAGGTTCACTCAGCCTCCTATAAAATTGAGTACCGGGTCTTTCCCGGGGGTAAAAGGCGGTCAGAGCGTGGTGCCTACCACACCACCTCATTCTAGTGCCGAGGTCATGGAAAACATGGGGTTCTACCTCCATGCCCCCAAGTATCTTCATGGCATGTGACGGGGATACCTTTACCTTTTTGTTTTTACCTTTTTACACCTTTTAATAGTACCATTTTACTATACTGTATTTCAAATTTTTCTTCTCAGAATTTGTAGGTAGGCCTACTGTGAAAATCAAAATGAGAAATTTTAATGTTATTTAAAGCCTAAAAGTTAGTTATTTTTTTAATTACGAAAATTTGTGAAGTACTTAGTTCAACAGGATAGCTTTTAAATGATATCCTAGGTTGCGAGTTACTTATGAAATTTCAAGTTCTTTTATATCCCCTTATTTTATATTATAATTTTTATATTAAAATATAATTACGAGTTTCGTACTGTACACATTTTTCTCTCATTTCAGAAATGTCCAGAACAATACCGTGTAAAAAGTAAGTATTAGAACGATTTATTTCAATATAAACCAATGAGAATTTTTGTGTTCCTGCTTTTGTGCATTAAGTTAGTAATAGAGCGCTATTTAATATGTCTCGGAATACAGAGTGTTTATTAATTTTTGTTTCTAGAGTTATAGTCTTTTTTCTGACTTCTAAATCATCGCAATGAATTTCGTTTTCGAGTTTCTTTGCGCATGTTACCTTTTCCTTCCGTTCCTTCACCAGATGTTCATCGTATTAGTATTAGTATTTATTTATTTAACCTGGTAGAGATAAGGCCGTCAGGCCTTCTCTGCCCCTCTACCAGGAGATTCCAACTACAATATCAACAATCAACTGTGTCGACTTCCTCTTTAATCGTATTCCCATCTCAGAATGATGTGTCGGTATTGGATCCACACCCCATTGCAGCCGTTCCAAAGTGCCATAGCCTAGTTCAGGCCCTGGTTCACGATTCATATGATTACGATGACATAAACGTTGATCTATTACAGTTTTTGTAATTTCATGCTCTTCAAATTTAATACCAATCTGGTGATTGGCTCTGCGCGTGGACGTTCGGTACTTATAAAAACTTGCAAGCCAGCGATACTTGAAACGGTGATTTCCGTTAAAAAAATATCTTTCAATATCCTGGGAGGTGACAATATTCATTAAAACAACAAAATTAATTCTAATTAGCATGGACCCTAAAATTAAGTTTTGTACGAAACAAGGGCTTTGAAACTAGTATTGTAAAAACAGTATATATTCTAATGTAAGCTCTTTGCTTGTTTCTTATTGGGTATAGAGTTAATATCGGAAATACAGGAAAGAAAAAGGTAACAAGATGTGAGCCCCTAAGACGTAGGACGGAAGGACGGGTTACAATGAATGGAAAGCACTTTTAATATCACCTATGATATTGAGAAACATTAACTTTACGACCCGTGATTGTTATGACCAAAGCTCGGATCTTGGGGACTTGTGTGTCGTGTGCTTGAGTAAGGTTACAGGCATAACGTACACAAAGCTCACGCTGCAAGTGCTCAGGGACAGTCGTGTGTACTAAGAAAGTGGCCACAACTAATGGCAAGAAGACGAACGAATAAACTGTGTCACGTCGAAGCCAGTGACATTAAGAGAATTACAGGTAAACGGTCTGTTTGAGGAATTAGAAAATATGTGTTATTCGAATGGGTGTTATGGAAGTTTGAAAATGCTTTTCTTAAATTTTAGGTACAGAATTTCGTGGAGGAATTCTGAGGAGATACATTATTTTCTTCTAATGCAGAGTTTATATCTTGTAAGTTGTACCACACATAAACTAGAGCTGGAAACGGGCATTCATTGAAAGACATTGCAGTCCTTTAAATTGATGGAGAATTTGTCCATAGCCATGGATCAAGTTTTAGAGGGACCTTCCCTAGTAGTGATACACTAATTGAAAACTATTTGCGAGAAAAATTTAGGATATACTTATCTTTCTCAGATACGAGATCTGCTGAAAATCGAACAGGAAACAGTGACAGTGAAATATTCAGTATTTTATTTAGGCCCAAGACTTTATAATAAAATTTCAAACCATTTTCCAAATTTGAAATTTTTAAAATTGAAACTTTTAAAAAGAATTTTGTAAAATTATCCATGATATATAATAGTAACAAATGTACTTTTTTACCTTTTATTTCTATCGACTAGATTCATGTTTTTATTGAATATCACTGGCTTCTGTCGGATTGTCAATTTATATTAAATGTGTATTTTTCTCTCGTTTTCCCTTTCTTCTTTATTCTTGCTCTTGTGTTGTACTTATTGGTTTGAATTAAGTTAATTACTGTATTTAGTAAACTGTCCTTGTAAATTTTATGTTATATTATTCACTAAGACCACACCGTACACGAGCCTGACTCTTACGGTAGTGGCTAGAAACATTTTTATTTTATAAATGCAATTTGTACTCGCTAGGTAGCTAGTTAAAATAAATAAAATAAAAAAAATTAAAGTTTGCTCCCGTCACTTCATGTGACGTGGAAATAAGTTTCCTTCGTTTCAAATCATGTTTAACTAACAGACGAAGAATTTATGGGTTCGAAAATCTTCGAATGCATGTAGTCATACACTGTAATGAAATGTACAGAGCAGAACTGTAAATTTGATGTATTTTGCATGTTTATTTATATATATGCTATAGAATTAAATGTTTCAACCTATCATAATATTATCATTATGTTGTTCCAGCCAGGAACCACTTTTATAGCAGACCTGACAGTACCTCCGTGCTGGAAGCGGGAGTTTGTTGACATTGAAGTCCGGTCGCTTAGCCACGTTCAAAGACACAAGTCCCCAACTTCCGAGCTTTGGTTATGACTTTTGTTTCTTGTTTTTTTATTAATAGGCCTACTATCATCTCAAAAATATTGAATTAACAGTCTGTATATTTAGTCGTTTATGTACAGGGCAAGGCTCAAATTATAATATGCAGCTAAAAATTATAGTTACTTGTGCGATAAAAAGGAAAAATGCAACAAAATCTTGAAAAAAAAAGGTAAATACAGATATAAGATGCAGATATGAATAGACTCAATTTATCTATGTCAATCCTCCAGAGTATTATAGTGTTGCTTTTAATGTACCTCCTGAGCTGAACATATTTTCCTACACAGTATTCACAAAGTAAATTTCCAATTACTTTCAGCTGAAGAATGTGCGGCCTAGAAGAAACAGCAGTGTAAATATGCCGACAGCTTTGAAATATGTCTACATACGCAATTTTACAGAAGTTGAATGTGTATAGTCACATGAATGTAACAGTTGTTACAGCATATCTACACTTGAAGAATATGTTATCAAATGTAACAATATTGTACGTAATTAAATAGTATGTTATTGATATTGTGTATAATTCATTTCTGCACCTCTACCGTACTCATTCTGTAGTAATACGAAATCCCGAGGAGTACCATGAGTTTGCCATCCGATGTGAATACCTACACTGTCACGTGGCATGCGAGATAACCTTGTACACTCCATGGACTACGCCGGCTAAGTAAGCAGTACCTCATTAGGACTGGGGCTACTCAATCAGCTATAATTTTTATATAAGCTGCAATTTTTCATTATTTCAGTTAGTTCATTTCATTCATTTAGTGTTCTGCCCAAGGCCAGGTCTTTCACTGCAAACCCAGGCTTCCTCCAGTCTTCCCTATTTTCTGCCTTCCTCTTTGTCTCCTCATATGATCCATATATCCTAATGTCGTCTATCATCTGATATCTTCTTCTGCCCCGAATTCTTTTCTCGTTCACCATTCCTTCCAGTGCATCTTTCAGGAGGCAGTTTGCAGGCAGTTTCTTCTCAACCAGTCACCCAACCAATTCCTGTTCCTCTTCCTGGATCAATTTCAGTATCATTCTTTCTTCACCTACTCTTCTTCTGTCTGTCCACTTTACACGCTCCATTCTTCTCTATATCCATATTTCAAATGATTCTATTCGCTTCTCTTCACTTCGTCGTAATGTCCATGTTTCTGCACCATACAATGCCACACTTCATACAAAGCACTTCACTAGTCTCTTCCAGAGGTCCGCAGAAGATGCTCCTTTTTCTATGAAAAGCTTCCTTGGCATAAGTTAGTATGGGTAAATATTTTTTTTTGTATTCATCTATGTGTAAAGGGATCTGACAATGTTCGTAGTTTGAGGGGGGGGAGGGGAATTCTATTCAACATGTCTTTCTATTACATCTATGCAAGAAATATAAATATCAATACCTTAAAAACAATATACTGTGCATACTTCCACTCAGTAATGAGTTTTGGAATAATATTCTGGGAAAATTCTACAGATAGTAACAGTATATTCCTACTACAAAAAAGAGTAATTAGAATAATATTAGCTGCCAAATATAGGGAATCGTGTAGATAATTTAAAAAAAAATACAAATAATGCCCATGGCTTGTCAGTATATTTTTTCATTAATAATCTTCCTCGTATGTAATCGTGAAAACTTTGTAACTAATTCAACAGTTCATAGCATAAATACGCTTCAAAAATGACTTTCATACTCCATCAGCAAGTCTATCGTGCTATCAAAAAGGAGTGCGTTATATGACAGTAAAATTTTTAATAGCCTCCTTGTGGGTATAAAAAATCAAACTCAAAATATAAGATTATTTAGGGCCAAATTAAAGAAGTACCTAATTTCTCGCGCCTTCTATTCTGTAGATGAGTGTATGACATTCAACAACGCTTCATGAATATTTCTGTTTTGTATTAAGTATCGATACTAATTCCTTGTATTCTAAACCCTTCTGTATACATTCAACTAGACTGTGACTATAATTAAGAATTTATAGTATTATTAAGATTTTTTTGATATGTTACATATTCTAGCTTGAAGTGATGTACGAATACCATGGAATGTAAATAAATATAATTCAATACAGTGACCGCATTACATGGACACTTGCAGTATTGGACGGTCTCATCATGTGATCGAGAACCGAGAAATCCGGCCGTGGTCGACTTCAACGAGGTGAGGTAAAATGAAATGAATATACCGCGAACTAAGAGAAATGGAAGTCTGTGTATATTGCAAATAGAATGTATAGGTAATAAAGGTTAAGAATTATAACTATGACAGAAAACCAATAAATAAATAACGTGATTAGTAATGTAAGAACGAAAGAAAGTGAAAAGTCAGTCTGTGGACTAAACGACAGAAATATGAACACATCTAGCTTAAGATCGCCTCAACACGTCATCTCGAGCCATGGACGTATTCTACAAGCTGAGATTTGGTTCCGAAAAATGAAAAGAATACAGGCCTAGCAAGAGCTAAGCGGTATGGAAATCTAGTCATACGGGTAGGATAAATTTCAGAACACGAATTCCTTCCTTTCCCTCTTACTTCAAAATTCCAACCTTGTGCACACAAAATAAATTATTGGCACTGAAAAGTGTTTTTTCGTAAGCATGATGATGAGAATTCGGCAAACGCAGACAAATCTGCTCTTTTTAGTATATTAAAATATAAATGTCAGTGAGGAATCCGCATACTGAAATTTTCCCAAAGGAATAAAACAATACTAATATCCCTTAGGCCCAGAGAAGTGCAAACCGTTCTTGACCACTTTTCCGAAAACATTACTCCTAAAATCTGTTTTTCTCCATTGTACTTTTCTTCCAATCCCTTTTCCGGAAACCAACTTTCCGAAACGATTATTCCAAAAAGTACCATTTTTCCAAAATAAGTTTTATATGTTTAATCACTATTTTCGGATGAGAATTCATGAATGTGAAACTCTAACAATACTTTGCAATGTCAAGAGAACCGTCCCAGGTCATGGTGCTTGAATTTAATGAAAATTAATATTTAAGCTAATTTTCGTTCGTTAAGAAACATGGTGATAGTCATTTGTTCCTCTTTTTCCTCATTTACGAAATATACTGACTTGAAAATCGTTGCTATGTACTTCTACTCGGATCCTCAAGCTTCCGCGATACCTCAGAAGTAAGTGAATTGTGTCACACTGCTACAATGTTTTTCAATGAAATGTATTTTGTCTCCTCTTATGTCTATGTGGAACTCTTTACAAAACATGATATTTCTCTTCTTTTTCATAAATTATTCCTTACCAAATTTCTCTGTAATACTGCATGTGTAGAACGCTTTTCACTCCAGGTTTTCGACATGATCGCTTGGTAAGCAGGAATTCCAATCGATAGGTTAATGTATGAACAACGTATTTAACAGATTGTAAAAAGAGGTGACTTTAGATACTACACGGCAGTCAGCAATACTACCAGGTAACGCTCCCCGACTAGGCCGGTTGTCCGCTTTGAGTCTCGTAAGGACAGCCAGAGGAGGTGGACTCCGAGAAGAAGAGCATTATGAGCCTACTACCAAGTATTGCAGAACCAAATACAAGCTAGACCAGGCCTACACAAACGGCGCTCATCGAGCTCGCCGGAAAGGTACGTCGGAATGACGTATGCCTGCTCTAGGTAGAGGATAGTCCACGCAGATATCTGGTGTAGTGTGTATTATCAGTAGCTATTTCACTTTGCTCTCTCTACGGCTACATAATGGAGGAATCTAAACGACGGAAAAGTGACATCAGGCAAATTCTTTTAATATTACATGGGAGAATGCTTATTATTTCTCAGCAGCTGGAGTCAATACTTATCTGCCACAAGAGTTTGAAAGAAGAGGAAAACATAATATAATGCGTCATTACTAGTCCACACATAGAGTTACGATGGTTTTTTTGGTGAAGATCGCAGTGAAACGGTTCAGGAGTTGAAAGTTGCATTATTGCATGACGTAGGGTACGTTATAATTTATTAATCTTCAACAATTTATAAATATCTCTCTTCAGGGAAAAGGTCAGCTCATTGTTGATGTGTTGAATAAATTAAGGGATTTCAGTCGTAAACTTATACTTTTCGTAAGTCATTTTCGGGAAGGTAATATGGCTCACATGGAAATATAAAAATTGGAGATTTATCCTTCGAAGAGGTGGAAAAATTCAAATATCTTGGAGCAACAGTAACAAATATAAATGACACTCGGGAGGAAATTAAACGCAGAATAAATATGGGAAATGCGTGTTATTATTCGGTTGAGAAGCTCTTATCATCCAGTCTGCTGTCGAAAAACCTGAAAGTTAGAATTTATAAAACAGTTATATTACCGGTTGTTCTTTATGGTTGTGAAACTTGGACTCTCACTCTGAGAGAGGAACATAGGTTCAGGGTGTTTGAGAATAAGGTGCTAAGGAAAATATTTGGGGCTAAGCGGGATGAAGTTACAGGAGAATGGAGAAATTTACACAACACAGAACTGCACGCATTGTATTCTTCACCTGACATAATTAGGAACATTAAATCCAGACGTTTGAGATGGGCAGGGCATGTAGCACGTATGGGCGAATCCAGAAATGCATATAGAGTGTTAGTTGGGAGACCGGAGGGAAAAAGACCTTTAGGGAGGCCGAGACGTAGATGGGAGGATAATATTAAAATGGATTTGAGGGAGGTGGGGTGTGATGATAGAGACTGGATTAATCTTGCACAGGATAGGGACCGCTGGCGGGCTTATGTGAGGGCGGCAATGAACCTTCGGGTTCCTTAAAAGCCATTTGTAAGTAAGTAAGTTGTAAGTAATATGGCTCACTTTCGAACGATAGAAACTGCTCGTGATGAAGCCATGTTAAACGATTATGTGCAAATATTAATTGAAATTCAAAATGAATTTAATTCTAGGTTCAAAGATCTTGTCTTAAATTGGAAAGAAGTTTAAAGTTATAATAAATTCCTTCAAACAGTGTCATACATAACATTTAAGTGTACTTAAATGCGACAGGCTCAAAATTCCGGCACACTGACGACGCTCATATAACCTCGGAACATTTAACATTTAACGATTTACAGCTCAAACTTATTGATCTTCAATGTGACCTAAGGGCTAAAGATCGTTTGGATAATACTACTAGCCTGGTTGAGTTTTACAAGACTAAACATTAGCAATAATATCCACGACTACACAGGCTGGCTGTGAAAATGATTGCTATGTTTGGCTCAACATTTATATTTGTGAGCAACTGTTTTCTATAATCAACTTTAATAAAGGCAGACGTCGAACATCTGTAACTGATGTTTCATTACGATCAGTAGGCTACTGTTCCTTTCAGCTGCCAACAGCAGTGAGTAGGGTAATGCTGTAATGTACTGATAAATAAAAATATAACAAAATGGTATTGTACATTTAAGTAGCTATAGAATTTCTATTATTTCTGTAAAATAAATATTTCTTTATTAATTAATAATAGTCCAAGACAGTTTTGTTTACACTGAACGGGAATTCATTTCATGGACACCTTGTGTATATTTTGTACGAGATCACCCCTTCTTCCAGTCCACCCTTATACAGAGCGCAGCTAATATGTGCATTCCGCTCAGGAGCTGTGAGCCGGCTCGGAGAGCGCAAACCTTGTGCAGGCCTGAGCTAGACAATATAAACGTTGTTGGGTTAATGGCTGGGGCACAAAGAACTACTCCGTATACCCAAGTTTTGGTGACGTTTTGGACTTCACAAGAACTACAAAAATCCTATCTCTTAGATATTGCGATTGCTGAGCTTAAAGGGTCTATTTCCATGTTAAGAAATAATTTCTTTATCAGTAGTTACAAATTTTAATATTTTTGTGTGAAAGTAAATCGTACTCTTTCATTAATGTTACTTTTTGTTGATTCTTTTATTAGAACTATAGTTGTTCCATTTTTATATTTCCATTTCGTATTATGTTCTGGTCATTAGACACAATCATATACTTTGTCTTTTCGGTATTTACTTCCAAACCTATCTCCTTAATTGCTTTAATTAAAATTCTCGTGTTCTTCCTAGTAGTTTGTGGATTTTCTCCTAACATATTCATGGCATCCGCATAGACAAGCAGCTGATGTAACCCGATTAATTCCAAACCTATTTTATCCTGACCCGATTAGCAGTAGCACTTCATTTATGTATCCGACCGAACTCAGATATTGCAAGTGTTCGTTTTAGTCACCGAAATGGAGTAATGCAGTCACTTCAGCATTACCCTACTCACACCTCCCGTACTGAACACGAAGTGATCACACGGAATGCCAGAAAAGTGTCATGTCGTAATGACCAACAGCCGATGGTTTGTCGGTCCGTTGATCTTGACGTAAACAGAATTCATGTAGTGGAACGCACGCAAATGTGATATGTGACAAAAAATACCCCTCTTGTCTGAAGTGCAGTCATTTTCATACCAGTTTAGTAACTGCTATCAGTCTTTGCAGTTGTGACAACAACTTAGGTGACACAGTGACTTAAAGATAGTTTAGGAGGATATCGCTGATTACTGAACGCTAGCGGAGCATTAAATATGAATTCATGCAATTCATTTGTAATTCTTCTCTTGTTAGTATTTGAACCACAGATTAAAGGACTTCAAGATCCATTTCTCTGTAAGTAAAGTATTTATAGAGTATTTCTTGTCATTACATTTTACTACTCATTTTAGACATTATCACGTGCATGATAGCAGGCTTCACGTAAGAAAGAACGTTTTGCGATGCCATCTATTAGCTACTCAGTTCACGGCACAGCGTAGTTTACAATTCATTTAGGGCCGAATGTATAAACCATTTAATCTTAGAGCAGAGGTTAAATTGATCCTTGTTCTAGCTAAACTTGGAATTTTGTGTTGTATAAAGTCTAATCTGAGATTAATTTGTCTCAAACTAAAGTCAACTTTGACTGAAGAAATTTCTGCGATTAAGTTAGATGATCCAAGTTCAGTTAATTCTTTTCTGTTTGAAATATACGAGTGACAGATTGTGCAAATAAAATATCCATTATTATTATTATTATTATTATTATTATTATTATTATTATTATTATTAATAGATATGGTATATATATATATTTTTTTTTTTCAATTTCTTGTCTTAATACACAAACAATCTTATATTTTATAAGGCTCTATCGTGTTCAGCAGTATCAAATAACATAACCTATAATTATATTATGTTTATAACAACCATTAATTATTAATGGATATGATAGGTACATTTATAAATGTTCAATTAACTTTATTACTAAACGAAAATTGTCGTTTTATAAAGCTTTATTATGTTTAGCAGTATCAAACACCACAACATAACAATTTGGAGAACGGTCAATCTTCTTCTTATTGTCCGCCATTATTTACAATGCACAAAACAAACCAGTGTCTCCAACACAGTGTGCGGAAAGTCGCCAAAAAGTAGTTGGAAAGTCGCTAGATTTCTTATTATCAACAAAGAAAGATTAAATTTTGTCACTATGAGGTGCTAAAATTGTCGCTAAATCCCTATTTAAGCCATATAGAAATTAAAAGAAATTGTCGTCGAAAAAGAGTTAAAGTCGCTAAATTGGCTACACTGAACAAACCTGTACAACATGGCCCGCGCATCACATACTTCACCTGTTTATTCGATGTTGCCAAATCCTTTTCACGTGAACTTAGATTGCATTTGAACCAAGGTAATTTGATCGCAGAAAAGTTTTATACAATAGAAGAAGTGTCTGAACTCGGTTCACTTTCCGATCTTCGATCAAAGTTGATCTTTAGTCAGGGAGTTTTATACAATTGGGTCTTAGAGTTAATCATTGGAAATAAATTTCCTAAATTAATACTACTACATCTCTATGGGAATCTTACACCTGTTTAACTAATAAATGTTCTCTCTTTCTTGGACCTCTGGTAAAATAGACGACTAACCTACATCGCTTTTTTGGTTAATAACGGAGAAAAATTCGCTACGGCGCCGGAGAACGAACCCAGGCCCTCCCAGTGCTTTTTATCCCCTTTGTGACTTACTCCACGTTCGACATTACATTACGT
Organism: Periplaneta americana; assembly: GCA_025594305.2. NCBI lineage: Eukaryota > Metazoa > Arthropoda > Insecta > Blattodea > Blattidae > Periplaneta > Periplaneta americana. The sequence goes on along the minus strand of JAJSOF020000023.1, from coordinate 3,161,238 downwards.
CATCCTGCAAGGAGCGTACTCATACACGTGATGACTTGTGCGACCGGGACCCTGCAGTTAGACAAGTAATGGGTTCGATACCCGGCGCCGAAGCGAATTTTTCTCCGTTATTAATTAGTAATAACCATAACAGATAATTCTTCAGGACGCAAAATTAATAATCTTTACATATATCTCTTTTCCTTAAATGGAGTTAGTTGCTAAGCTACGCGAAAGTGTGATTATATAATTACATTTTACTTTTCCATAGCTTGGGTACTAATGCTAACAAGTACAAGATTTTTTTATTGTTTATTATATTCTATTTCTACTCTTAAATTGTGTCCTAGACGTTGTAAAACATTCCTGTAATTGTTGAAAGAAAATCACATAAACCTTAAAAGTACTAGAAGGCATTTTGCCAAAAAGAGTAGGGTTCCTTTATATATTATGGTCCTGGATAACATTTTAATATTTTAATAATTGATGTCATAATGAAATATAGTTCAGAATAGTTCTAGCAGGCTATATTTCAATAAACCTCTTAAAATAGCATTATTATACATCTTGTAAGATAGACTTATGAAATTTACATGCTAACTCAAATAGTCTGTTTGCAAAGTGTACTAAAAACTTGGGAAATGTAGGTTTCGAAAAAATAATTTAAAATAAAGCTTATATTATGCTGTTGGTCATTACTGCCCTACGATTTGAATACGCACATTTACTGAATATTCTCAGAAAATTATTATAGCGGGTGATTCACGAAGATTTACCGTCACTTACGGAGCTTATTTCCGAAGACATTCTGAGCAAAAATTACATATAAACATGTTTCCTAATTTCAATCAGAGTTACACTAATTTGAAATTTATAGTAAAATACCTTTATTCTTTAGTTTTAAGGGAAAAAGAATATTATAAACAAAGAATGAACTATTCAGAAGTATCATTTCTTTAATTGGCTAGCGTTCTGAAGCTAAAAATGTGTTGGTAATTGCTTTGTACAGATTTCGATTTTCAAATTTCAACTAAAATTTACATCATTCTTACGCACTTATCACAAAAATTGTTACAAATCACACGACTTTAGGAACTTGATTTTTACAGTTTAATTATGCATCCTAACGTACAGTCTTAAAGAATTTACAAGAGTGGGGTGATTTGTAACAATTTTGTTATAAATGCGTAAGAAAATGTAATTTTATAGTTAAAAATCGAAAAAAAATTCTATATGAAGCAACTATGGAATTCACAACACATTTATATCTTCAGAATATTAGCTAATTAAATAAATGATACTCCTGAATATTTCATTCTTTATCTGCAATATTATTTTACCCTTAAGACTCAAGAATAATGGTATTCTACAAACAACTTCAAATTACTGTAATTCTGAAAATATTGAGATTATGAACAATGTTTATATGGCATTCTTTTGCTTAGAATGTCTTCGGAATTAAGCTCCGTAAGGGACTGTAAATCCTCGTGAATCACCCTGTATATTTTGTATAATTATTTCCAAAAGAAAGCTATGTATTTATATAAACAAATAAAAAATCATAAAATTGCAATATTACCCTCTGTACACGACCATAGTTTCTTAATCTTGTAAGTTAAGTTGATATTCAGATGTAAGATATAATAATAAGCTTATATTATGAAACAAATTTATAATATTACACTTTATTGCACGACTCATAAATTGTTTAGGAAAGGAGCGAAGCAAAACTGTACGCACAACATTACAAACGTGTTTCATATGTTATTTTTGTACGACTGCATTAATAATGAAATAACATCAGATTTGTGGTGATAGATAGTTTGATATCATGGTCTATGAAGAATGAGGTTTCTATGGCAACAATGATGTATTAAATACTATAGTACGGCAAATCGTGTCATAAAATTAACTCTATGACACAAGTTATGCCGTCATAATAGAATACATGATATTTTAGTTGGCATGGTAATACACTCAGGGACAAAAAAAAACCGGACACTTCTATATTTGCTTGTATTTTGTTGCCAATTATTTCAAAATGAAACAAAACCCATTAAACAAAATAATGTTCCATTTAGCACCTTATACAACATTTGAAAAAAAAAAAATCTCTGATGAGAAAATTTACAAAAACTTACAAAGGGCGTATAACTGTGGCATCGTTTGGTCTAACTGTTTATTCATTTTATGGTGCCTTAAACATTAAAAACTCTTTTTAGTAACGGGTATTATCCCCTCTGGCTTGAATAACTGCATCCATACGTCTTGGCATGCTCTCAATTTGGTTAGCAATGTCTTCTTGAGGAATAAGTTCCCATTCTTCGCCAAATGCTCGCCTCAACTCTTCTAACGATTCTGGTCTCGGTCGTCTATTCTTAACACGCCGTCCCAGCATGTCCCACACGTGTTCAATTCGGTTCATGTCTGGACTCCTTGCTGGCCATGGAAGAACATGGATTCCTTCTTCTTGGAGATAATCTCCGACCGCATGGGCAATATGCGGCCGTGCATTATCATGCATTAAAACAAAATTATCGCCTACAAATTTGCCAAATGGCGCAACATGATCAGCCAAACATTCATTTATATACCTGCCAGCTGTTAGTCTTCCATTTTCAACAAAAACCAACTCTGTACGAGCATCCGTACACACTCCTGCCCAAACCATCACTCCACCACCTCCATACGGCACATTTTCGGAAATGCAACACTGTGAAAATCGTTCTCCCCTCCTTCTCCAAACTCTTTCACGTCCATCAGGTGAGCACAGATTGAAACGGGACTCATCGGTGAACAGAACACAGCTCCACTGTCCATTTCTCCAATCCCTGTGATCATTTGCAAAACGCAGTCGTTCAACTCGATGCATCCTGAGAAGTCTGGGACCAGTTGCAGATCTACTTGATATCAGTCCACTTGCTTTCATCCTCCTTCTAACTGTTTTGGCCGAAATTGGGCGTCCATGCATGTTAACAAATTGCTGGTCTACACTAGTAGCTGGCAGGCTGCGCTCCCTAAGAACTCTCAACACCATATACCTGTCTTCATTTGGATTTGTAGCTCTTGGACGACCCAAACCTGGTCTTCTGGGATATTCTAGGGTCTCTCTATACCGTTTTATGGCATCATGGGTTGTGCTTCTAGCCATATTTATAACATTTGCAATGTAACGTACACTGCGTCCATCATCGTAAAGGGCTACATCTGGAGCCACATCTTCAGTTCGCATCTTGTTTTAAGACAAATGTTACAACCCCACTTAAACTCAGAAAATGTAAAAATAAAGAAATAACGAATGATAAAGATAATGAAGCACAAAATGGTTGAGACAAAATTGTTATAGCTGAGACTGCGAAAGCAAAATTGGAATATTTGGTTGTAATGGTTTGTTTATAAAACAAAGAAACAATCAACAATGTATACACGTCTCCATAACAACAGATGGCTACGATAATATTGTATGAGAGATAATATTTTGCAAAATACCAGCAAATATTAAAGTGTCCGGTTTTTTGTCCCTGAGTGTATTTTACGGCTCTGGTACAATAATGTTGCATATTATGTAGTTTCACTAACGATATAAACTGTTTATGTTCGACCATGCTGAAATGTAGTAATTATACACCTGGTAGCAGCCCTTTAATGGACCTCATTAAAGTATACCTATTCATTAAAGTTCAGGTGTTCCACCAATCAGAAAATACCATTGTACCAATATGCAAGCGCAAGTATCGATTATTCTCGGATATGCAATCGAAAGACAACTAGCGCGAGATTAGATTAATAATTAGCTTTAATTGTAAATAATATTCAAATAAATTCAATTTGTCATCTCGTTTTTCAAAGTCTAATTCAATTTCAAGGTTATATCAAGATTAATGTTTATTTTACTCTCTAGATTATATCAAGGTCAATGTAGATATTTGTTTCTCGGAAAAAATCAATACCTTCGCGTCTGCGCACATTTCACAATATACGAGGTATTGCACAAGGTCAGTTCCGCTCCTCAGTCAGATAAGAATAACATGAATACTTATGAATAATTTCAAGTTAGAAATAGGTCGAGCATAAAAAGTCGTATGAAACTTGACTATAATGGTAATTAAGACACTCGTATGAAAATTATGAAACGAGCTTGCGCTCGTTTCATAAACATACTCGCGTCTTAATTACTACCATTATAGGCTCGTCATATAATGTACTATTTTAATGCTGGAATACAAAAATGTATTGAACATTACACGCTTGTTCTTTATCTTGAAATGCATGCTTTTCAGAAACTGAAGTTAGGTAGTCAATATATAAGCTGAAGTAAGATCAGTGTTAAATCAATGAAAACTTGAACTGTTTTATCTCTTTATGCAGCTGCTATTCGTAAGTGTCAGAAAACTATTCTCCTGAGTTTAATTTATCATCTGCGAGAATACATTCATTCAGAAATAAAAACAAATCGGTGAAGTGGAGAGAGTGAATAACAGTACATTTTGCAACGAGCCTATAATGAAGGTAATTAAGAAGTGAGTATGGATATTTATGAAACTCGCTTGCGCTCGTTTCATAATTTTCATACGAGCTTCTTAATTACCATTATAGGCAAGTTTCATACGACTTTTTATGCTCGACCATATTTCTAACTTGATATTATTAATTTTATTGTATCTGACCTGGAGCAATGTCCCGTATGTTGTGAGATGTGCGCAGACGCGAAAGTATTGATTTTTTCCGAGGAACAGATGTTCAAATTGACCTTGCTAGGCCATAAGAACCTACAGAGATAACACTGAAATTAAATTAGACATTGAAAAACGAGATGACAAATTGAATTTATTTGAATATTATTTACAATTAACGCTAATTATTATATTAACAGAACATAACCTTCTGCGACAGTATTGGATTTCCAGCCTCCGTGACTTTTCGCTAATTCTCTTTCGATTGCATATCCGAGAATAATCGATACTTGCGGTTTTATAACGGTAGAAAGCTGACCTGTCATTGGCTGAACAGTTGTAACCTGAGTCGTCATTGGCTGGAAGACCTGACCTTTAATGAGTAGGTGTACTTTAATGACATGCATTAAAGGTCTGCTACCAGGTGCATAATTACTACATCTCGGCATGGTCGAGCATAAAAATATATTTGCGGCATATTCCACTTGTATGAGACTACAGAATCGACATTTTTAAGCATCCATTATAGGCTAAGTGTGTTGTGGTTTAAATCCGCTATTATGGTGCTAATTATAGCTCAGAAGAAGAGTGAATGTAGATATTTGTCACCTATGAAGAGTGGCAAGTTACACCAACGAAAGAGTTTTTTATCCTAGAATATAACATTTGGTCATATGTGAACATTAGCATAATTTAACATTGTGCTCATTAAGCATTGTTGGGTCCACACCTGTGGAGTAACGATCAGCGCGTCTGGCTGCGAAACCAGGTGGCCCGGGTTCGAATCCTGTTCGGGGCAAGTTATCTGGTTGAGGTTTTTTCCGGGGTTTTCCCTCAACCCAATACGAGCAAATGCTGGGTAACTTTCGGTGCTGGACCACGGACTCATTTCACCGGCATTATCACCGTTATATCATTCAGACGCTAAATAACCTAGATGTTGATACAGCGTCGTAAAATACCCAATAAAAAAAATAAATAAAAGCATTGTTGGTTGTGTTTCCTTGCCGACTGGAATACATTTTGTGCTCAACATGGACTTCATCTTTCGCTGATGAAACTACAATGGTACCTTATTATCACATAGTGCCACTATGATAATCTCGTATTTAAATACGATTGTATCACGTTACAGAATTGCAGGTCTCTGCCTAACAGGTTGAAATAATTAATTCAAACACGTGACCCGTACATAACTTGAGGTGCATTAAGTCTATGCGTTTTAAACTGTGGTTCGTTAAAAGACAGAAATAGCACATTGTACCTTAGAAAACTAAAGAGATAAGCAAATGCCTATCTTGACAATGATAAATTATGTCTTACATAAGGAATTTTATCTCAAAAACAGTTGAAGGTAGACAGCTGATTATTTTGCAGCTCATGGACGGATAACGTGACTTTATGCAGCAACAGTAGTTTTCCTTTAATTTATTACCTTACTGAGAAATAATTGTATCCCAATTTGTATATTTTATCAACGATTTTCAGTATATCACCTCTTGTAACACCTCCATAATTTAACACATTTAAAAACATTTTTTCTGTACATGTAAAACATTCAAATCGTGATAGTTTATTCAGCTTTCTAGAATGAATAGAAGTTTATTTTGTATACAAAAACTGAAATTAGGAAAAATAAATATTAAATAAAACATATACATATACATATACATATATACAGAGTGTTTCGGAAATATTTTGACAAACCTTGGGGGCATGTTCCTCACACCAAAACAAGAAAAAAATTCATATAAACATATGTCCGAAAATCCTTAGTTTTTTAGTTATTAATGAAACATCTGTTAGATATTGTCAGCTTGGTAGCAAGTGTTGCAACGTTAATCAATTCAGAAACTCATAACAATGAAAGTTTACGTTCAACGCGTTTCGAGGTACAATCCAACAACTTCACTTAAGTTTGTAACCGATAATAATGCATTTTGTTAGATAATCGAATGATGTTATCGATACAAATCTGCTGATGCACCCATGGTATCCTAGATGGCTATGTGTTGCCAAGGAGACTTGTTTACTACAGTCATTTGTCATTTGTGTACATTTTGAACATTTGTTATGAGTTTCTGATTTATAAATTTGCAAAATTTGCTAGGTACCAAGTTGACAATATCTAACATGTTTCATTATGTTCTTTCATTAATAACTAAAAAACCAAGGATTTTCGGACATATGTTTATATTAACTCTTTTTCTTGTTTTGGTGTGATGAACATGGCCCCAAGATTTGTCAAAGTATTTCTGAAACACCCTATATATATGGGTATTTTCTTCTAGAATATTGAACTTTCTCATTGCACACTCATTTAGTTATAGAGTCATATATGATGCACCATTTTAAAGAGGAAAAATTGAATAAAATATTGGACAAATAAAAAATAAATCAAAACTTTTCACCCAAAATCCAATTCCGTTGTCCCTTAAAGGTGCGAGTTCCTGAACCCAGGACTATTTCATAGTCTGGTAACATATTTCAACTTGAACGTGTTCTAGCTCTCTGGAATCGAAGTCCAGTTAACAGAGACGGCGCAGATTCCTTTGTGCCGCCTGGGTACGAAAACGGGGATGGTATGTTGGAGTCTCATACCGAGGTCTCATCAGTGAGAGCTAAAAGAGACACTAGTGAAGCGAGACGAACTTATGAGGTATGAAATACATTCAAGTGTAATGTCACATTATGGGTGTACCGGTATATGAATACATGAGACACAAATGCAGACAATTTCATATTCATAACAATTAAGTATAAAAATATATTTTGAAGACAATTAGGTAATATAATTCACATAAAATTTGTTTACATTGAAAATTTTGCTTGAAATTTCTAGATTAAAGAAGTTAATTGTGTATGCAATAATACTTTTCTAAGGCATCAAATTTTTGCAAAACATACTTTCCATACCATCAGTTTTGTCATTCAAGTAAAACAGATGAACTTTGAATGCGAATTTTCATATTTGTTACGTTTATTAAATACAAACTCTTAATTATGTCTTATTTATCACCATATTTAATGGACACAGTTATCGACTACAGTATGTGAATTACAGCGAAGAAGTGAACATCTGTTAAATACATTAACCTTATAACATTCAAATATATAGTGTAATGTTTTAGTAAGATAAACTCTTTCTGTTTGAACAGCCATGCTGTGCAACTAAAATGAGATCATTAACGGAGAAACAAAACAGAACTTTACAGGAATGTTACGAAGAGCATATACAAGGTAAGACAAAACTGTCACATGCAATACAAGCTTGCTACTGCAAGCTTGTATAGGGACATCATTTTATTTTTATTTCAATTTTTATTGCACCTGAGTTTTTGGATATACTTCACTCTCACCCCTTCTACTAATGAAGTTCCAACTGTCCTCTACATAGAACCAAGGCCGCATATAGTAAACAGCACTGAGTTAGTGAGTATAGTACGTTCCAGAAATATGTTCGCGTTTTCCAGTAACGAAAGAGCTTTCAATATTGAATCATATTTTCGCACAGGTACTGTCCGTTTGCCTACGTCGCATCCCGATTTCCCCCACCTGCTTCGCTCGCCCCTCTGTAAAAGCTGGGCTGTCTTAGCTCTTTTCTGAAAACATTGATGTCTGTTAGAAATTGGACGTTTACGTAATATTATACAAGTGTTTAAAATAACTTAAATAAAAGGGCCTCGTTAAGTAATTAACTGTCACGTGATTTCCCCCTGTCTACGATCCTGCGGCATAACCACTTGGACGGACAGTAGATAGCATGTCTAAGTAATTTTATCTGTGCGGATCGGGCAGAAGTGAAGATTAAATTTACAGTACGTAAGGTACTCTTTTATAGAGTAGGTACAGAATTATTTCAACATGAGTTACTAGTACGAAGGGCGAAACTGGCAATTGCAATAGTCTATAGTGCGATAATATGCACAAAGAACTGAATCGTGTATCGAAGTGAACGGCCACCATTTTAAAAAATGTGTTTAAATATCCATATTATGATTATTTTTCAATTTAACTTCATTCTCTATATTGTACGCTAATGTGCTGTAGACAGTATAATATACACTGTATAATGAATACGTCCGCATGTATAACTCAGTTCGTGAGTAAAAACACTTATTCTTAATACTGTACTGTATTTTGATTAAACAAAAACCTAATGAAAATTATCGAACTCAAAATCGCGATATTTCCTAGTTTACGTAAATGAACTACTTTTCTTCCCTGCTACACCTAGTAAACTGATTTCTTTGTGTTTTACGCCAGTATCATCGAACTCCAGTCGTCGAAAGGGGTAGCAAACTGTGTTTCCGGTTCTCTAAGGGTATAGTCAGGTTAATATTAAAAATGTTAGTAAAAATAAAATGATGTCCCTGTACATATCATTATTATCAGCATCTATGATTGCATGGAATAATATAGCCTGTTCAGACAACTGGAAATAGATCACTGCATGTATGAATTAAGAGGTGTGTTTAGGTACTGTCCTACTTCATATAGCTATCAACTCTTCTTCTCTTCTCATCGACATTCTGGATTTCGGTTTGTTATGGTTCATTCCCATGAAATCCTAGAAGAATTGTTGGATCTAAAGTTATCATGTCGGTTTATATACCTACAGTATGATATTTTCTGTGTTATTCCGTTCGCTTCTATTGTTGATTACATTTAGTTAAAATAATAGGAATGTATTTGCAATTCATCAATTATGTTTTTAGAAATCATATCGAAAGATGCGGTATGATGGCAAACATAATGAATACGCTTCAATGCATGAATAATAAAATGCCTTCAAACTTCCTAGTTTACTGGCAAAATCACCGACAGTCAATTGGTATTATTAAACTATGTTACACGATCTTACAGCTTTTCTTTTAACCAGTCATTTCATTAAATAACGCAATACTGAAATATTTTATTTATTTATTTATTTAATTTATTCTGGTGTAGTTAAGGCCATCAGGCCTTCTATTCCATACCACCAGAAATACAAATACAATAACAGAAATAAAAAGGAAAAAAACACTATAAACAAAGTAAATTCACACAAAAATATACACAGGTTGCAGTCACACAAACGTATCAATATGTTCAGAATTCAGTTTTGTTAAGTGTGAAGAGAATGTAAATTTCTTAATCAATGAATCTTGTCTTCCATACCTCAGTGAAAAACATGCCATTTCGCTTTACAACTGGGATGTTGCAGGCTTACTATTTGGAGCGAGGGGTTGTTTACCAAAATTTACATGTGATATCCTTAAATCCTTTAAAATTCCCTTTTATGAGGTTCAGAAGATTGTAATGGAAATTCTAAAGGCCTCTCTTCAAATTTTACACTATCATCTATATGTTAGCACGTAAATTTTCGTTTTAATGTACAAATCGAATCAGTATTTTGCTCGTTTCATTTCCTTTATATTTTATATTTTGTTAATTCAGGATCCCAGTGGTCAACCTCACTTGAGGACGGATGATTTGAAATCTTAGTAGTTTGTTCGGTTTCTCCATCCTAATTCCGTATAGGAAAGGGTTCACCAACTTATATCTGAGGAAGTGCTCAGAATGATTATCATCACTCTAATAACCTCTAATAAAAATACTTTTATTCTTTTTTTGTTTTATACAAAGTTATCAACAGTAATCTCACTAGAGATTTCGATTTTTTTAGAGAAAATCAAAACTCGAGTGGGATTTAATTGACTATTACACAATTATAAGAAAGTATATAAAGATTAGAAGAAATAAAGTGCTCTAATACAACAAAATATTAATTGACTTACAGTACTGAAATTCTATTTCACTAATGTTACCTTCACCAAAATGTTTGAATGGAGCCGCCAATTTCAGTCGACTATCAATGCGGAAAAAAATTACGATCGCAAAGCATGTTTTATAGCACCGTTTGAAATGTTGGCAAACAAAGAAACAAACGCTAGGGTAGTGATAAAAATAAACAAATGCTAAGGAAACGATAAAATTAAACAAATGCTACGGAAGCTATAAAATTGTGCGATAAGCAGCCATGATTGGTACCGTTTTATTGGTCAAAAGTAGTATGACGTAGTAAAAGTGTAATAGTTAATTACAGATTGTGATTATCTTACAAAGCCAGCACAGTTGTGACTATCTGTTTTAATTTTAGTAAACGGTTCTTGTTATTCCTGTTTCAGATAAACACGATGAGAGTAGTGCTTTGGTGAGTAGACTATAATGAAATAAATACAAAATGAGCTATAAAATTGATATAGTAAGTGAAAATAACATTTCTACACGTCCACATTGACTGAAATTACTATTTGTTTATTTTCGTAACGTGTTTTTGTGTATAACGATACGTCAATAATAATAATAATAATAATAATAATAATAATAATAATAATAATAATAATAATAATAATAATAATAGTAGTAATAATAATAATACTAATAATAATAATATAATGCGAAATTTATACCTTTCTTGGAATGCAAGTATTTCCCTCACATTACCCCATCCTTCCAAACTCTAAACTGGCTACGGCTTAACGAACGTAGAACTTTCATTCTCTTGTTCTCCTTTTCCAAGTCCTTCACACCTCTACACCTACCTACCTTGCCTCCCGTTTCAGTTACCTGTCATCATATCATAATCTCTTCACACGCACGCAAAATAGCCGCATACTAGCCATACCAACACATAAGACATCATCGTATTCATCATCATACACAATCTCGCTCTCGCGCTTGTGGAATACCCTACCCAGTGACATCAGAGACTGTCGGAATTTAGTAGCGTTCAAAAGCAAACTTATTAAGCATTTTCTTACTGCGTAGAGTAGGTTTAATTTTTACTTAGTTAATAAAAAAAATTCTCTCTTCTTAAAATTTACAATAAACTGTCTAGCTTTTATTAGTCAGTTAATCATTTAGTACTTTGATTTTTATTATATTTGTAAATTTAATATTAACTGGAATTATAATTGTAATTTTATTCTTAATATTGTAGTTGTAATCCCTGGTAGAGGGGGAAGAGAAGGCCTGATGGCCTTATCTCTACCAGGTTAAATAAATAAATAAATAAATAAATAAATAAATAAATAAATAAATAAATAAATAAATAAATAAATAAATACATAAATAAAATGAAATAAAAACATGAACTTTGCAGTACGAAAGTCAGGCACTGCAACCCGGTATTTTATTCCCCTCAAAAGGTATAACAGGAAACATCCAGTGCTGAGCTACTCTCGACAAAATGCCAGGTGTGCGATCACCCGAAACTCTATTAGTGACTTCTCCCGGGTTAATATTTGAAAACTTAGAACCTTTGAAGCTCTGAATGGTAACCTCCTGTAACGTATAATAGCATAGTGTTTATCTTATACAATATTCTAATAATCTTGTAATGGTGAGAATCTATACTACGATTAATTGATCACACAAGCTATCTGTTCAATACATGACGACGTACTAATTCATATATTTCTTCTTTTTGCAGTGTTCCCTTCAATGCTTGGGGGAGAAGGAGAACATGGTGAGATGATACAACGCTGTGTGAACACTTCCTTCCTTCTATGCTTAAACCAATCCGAATCGGGCAACACGTGTGCTTAAGTAGAATGTTATTACTGCCTCAGGTGAAGGAAGGCGTCACGGAGACTCCAAAGAAATCTGATAATTTAGAGAGAACCACAAAACTGTAGTGAATTCTGCTAGGTCATCAAATATCAATCACAACTGTAGGTGAAGTACTCACCATTTGTGGCTGAATGGAGTTCATCTCCTGCTATCTGCACAGTAGGTCTACCTGAAAGAAAAGACACCATGATTGAGCGACAAGATTGTAGTATACCTTGATTTTATATTAACAGAATTATTTGAATTTTGTTGACAGAGAAGTGCTACTTTATTTTAATGCCGAACTTAATTCAACAAAGTTTCAGAAAGAACTTTGTTCGAACGTCTAATCTGTTTGTTTACTATGTTTAGGCCTGTTGTATGTATGCTATTATTTTTCCTGTACTCAATTTCCCTTTTTTTTGTTCGTTCCCCACATTTCTCTTTTGCGGTCTGTATTTTTTTTTTTCACTCTGTGTGTTTGTTATGCTTTGTCCAGTGTGGCAGTCCCGTTATTGGGAAAGCTGAAAGAGTGTCTTTCTTATTATTAAACATGTCTTGAGCTTATCCATGAGAAGATATCCAAAATATTTACACTTAATTAATATTTACACTTAATCCAAAAATGCTGCTCTAATTGAACTTAATTTAATTGCAATAATATAGATTAATATTTGCACAAAAAATTTTCAAATTATTTGTAATGTTGGTAACCATGATATTTAAAAAAGGAATCGGCAAAATCACACTACTGACACTTTTGGTAGGTCTTTCTGTTCAAATACTTGCATATTTAACAAAAAGTTATTATTATTCAGTGAAGTAGGATAACAAATAATACTTCATTATATCGATGGCTGAAGACCAGACTGTTCTAAGTCCAACTTTTTGTAACAAAGAAATCTGTGTTTCATTGTGTTGCAGTTCTTGTCTGCATATATGAATCGAACAAAATTATAAATATTCCTCTCCATAAGGTTGCTATGAAGCTATTCCAAATTGTTACATGAAGCTTTGAATGTCAGGAGCTTAAAATAGCTCTTCTGCAAAAAGAAATAGTGAAAAGGACTTGGAACAGTCTGGTTCGGAGCCATCGATATATTAATCTAGTTTACTATATTTAAGTGACATGATGGGGACCGATAAGCTAATACATTGAATTAGGGATGAGCAGGGTCCGTCTATGCTTATCTACTTAACAATTATTAAATATTAAAATACTTGTCACATTTTATTAGCTTGAACGTTTTCGGCTTGAATAAGCCATCTTCAGGAAATTATGCCTGAGAATACATATGATTGGTACATGCTTGTTATGTAGTACAATGTAAACAATGAGTTAATTTGAGCCTCTACCATAAACAGTTGTGGACTGAAATTAATTAAAATATGGTTAAAATTTTATATATAAACTGTGGTCAATAAAATATTAAAATGTTAAAATATTAAAATATGCGAAGTTTGTAACCAGATTTATACATTTTTATATTAAGCTTGTTAAAGATTCAACAGTATTAAGATTTACATAAGTACTTCTCATTGTTATTATTTGTAACTTCCTCATTATGTATGTATTTTATTGGTCCACATTTTGATACATTTTCATTCCGTATTACAGTTGAATTATCTCCATTCCAGACACACTGGAGCTCTTTCACAGATGGTTCAGTAGATTGCAACTCAGGACAACATTTTATATTTTAATATTTTAACATTTTAATATTTTATTAACCACAGCTTACATAGCTTTTTATTTTAACCATATTTTAATTAATTTCAGTACACAACTGTTTATAGTAGAGGCTCATAATTAACTCATTGTTCATATTGTACTACATAACACGCATGTACCAATCTACATTTATATGTATTCTCAGGCATAATTTCCTGAAGATGGCTTATTCAAGCCGAAAACGTTCAAGCTAATAAAATGTGACAAGTATTTTAATATTTAATAATTTTTAAGTAGATAAGCATATATGGACCCTGCTCATCCCTAATTCAATAGTTTACTATACATTTCCTGATTCAGGAACACCCTTAAGTGATATCATATGACGAAATGAAATTATTTTCTTATATTTCCTAATAAATGCAATTGGTAATATTATTTTAAAAAAATTGTTTGTTCGGAGAAAATGGTATAATCTAAAAAAACTGACCCTAATGATGTTATCCAGCCACAACTTCCTCTTATCCTATTCATAACTGGAATATGAAAAACCAAATTACCAAGCCTCTGTTATGCTACCGCCATATTGCAACGTGCACCGGTGTTAAGCCTTGAGAGGGATGAGGTGTGGATAGAGCACGATAGAAATTTGAGCACGTGGTAAGAGATGACTCATTATTCAGGTAACAATTTGGCTTGCAAAAACTGTGGAAGCTCCAAGCGAGTGTGAAGAAGACTGGAGAAGGGAAGTTAAAATTACGTCGAGACAATTCATGTCAATTTACATATCCGCACTGTAGCAATGGATCAATTTATAATTTTCCGATGAATTAGAGCTGACACTGAAACCCCAAATGTTACAAGGGACACTAGAGATTTGCAACAGTTCTATAGTGCAACTTTCTTTCCAGAAACTTCCGCACCATTGTCAATTTATTTGTCTATATTTCTCATTTTTTGTGTCGATGTCAAGCAATGGGTCTATTACGACCCACGGATTTCACTGCATTCACAGTCTTCTGGTTGGAGGAAGGATATCGTAGAGCGTGTTGGTAATATGTTTACAGTATCGGAAGATAAAGATCACAAATATTACTCAGTACAAATCATTTTCTGTGGATAAAGCTCATTTTAGTTGAACAATTCGAAAGGACGAAACGCAGTTCACGCTGTCCTACCTCAAGTTATTATACTTACTTACTGGCTTTTAAGGAACCCGGAGGTTCATTGCCGCCCTCACATAAGCCAACCATTGATCCCTATCCTGAGCAAGATTAATCCAGTCTCTATCATCATATCCCACCTCCCTCAAATCCATTTTAATATTATCTTCCCATCTACGTCTCGGCCTCCCTAAAGGTCTCTTTCCCTTCGGCCTCCCAACTAACACTCTATATGCATTTCTGGATCCGCCCATACGTGCTACATGCGCTGCCCATCTCAAACGTCTGGATTTAATGTTCCTAATTATGTCAGGTGAAGAATACAATGCGTGCAGTTCCGTGTTGTGTAACTTTCTCCATTTTCCTGTAACTTCATCCCTCTTAGTCCCAAATATTTTCCTAACCACCTTATTCTCAAACACCCTTAATCTCTGTTTCTCCCTCAAAGTGAGAGGCCAAGTTTCACAACCATAAAGAACAACCGGTAATATAATTGTTTTAGAATTTCTAACTTTCAGATTTTTCGACAGCAGACTGGATGATAAAAGCTTCTCAACCGAATAATAACAGGCATTTTCCATATTTATTCTGTGTTTAATTTCCTCCCGAGTATCATTTACATTTGTTACTGTTGCTCCCAGATATTTGAACTTCTCCACCTCTTCAAAAGATAAATTTCCTACTTTTATATTTCCATTTCGTACAATATTCTGATCACGAGACATAATCATATACTTTGTATTTTCGGGATTTGCTTCCAAACCTATCTCTTTACTTGCTTCAAGTAAAATTGCCGTGTTTTCCCTAATCGTTTGTGGATTTTCTGATAACATATTCACGTCATCCGCATAGACAAGCAGCTGATGTAACCCGTTCAATTCAATTATTTTTACACATAGTTCAGATTATCGAACTGACTTATTTCTAACTTATGCTTCAATCATTTAATTAATAGTAAATTAATACAACACGTTTGTTAAGCCCAACAGGATTTATTTTCCTTTCTTTTTATTTTTTCCTTTCTCTACATCTTTCTTTGTTCCTTCCTTGCTTTTTTCCTTCTTTCTTTCTTTTTATTTCCTTCTCTCTATCTTTCTCTCTTTCTTTTCGTCTTCCTTTTTCTTTCTACCTTCTTTCTTTCCTCCTTTCCGCATCCATATGTGTTTCATTATAATTTTGTAATCTTCATCACTTACAGACCTCTCTGACCATTTTACTCTTTACTTCATTATTATCATTTAATTTCTACCGTTACATTCGAGACTCAATTTTTTACTTAATTATAATGTAGACTAGCCTCAAATATAATTTTCTTGAATTTATAAACAAAGAAGGATATTAAAAATTCATATATTTTCATTATTTAATAACAGTTGTTTAATTTATCTTTGAAAATGTATTACATTTATTTTCAAATATGTTTTCAAGAATCTAATAATTAAGACGTAATATATTACAAGCAGGAAAATCCTGCAAATCTAAGTAATAAAAATTAGCATTAATTTAATTAAACACTTCTTGTTTAACTCAGGCTGACCGCGAGGGATTCATTGTTGACGAGGGATTCATTCCTGCCGTTCAAGGTTTGTACCCCGAGCAGGCTATCAAAGCCGCTGTACAAACACTTGCACCACCCTGCACGGCACGAGCTAATGAACTTGCAAAAGGTAAAATATAGTAATTATATTTATTATAATTATGAAGTTTATCACACAAGACAGAGACAGAGACAGACGTAAGACAGCTGGTGTGCAGTTCAATATCGCCTATGACTATCACTCACCACTGAAAACGAAACGAAAAACAAGTGACAATCATTATAGTGTTTAACATGGAGACAGTGTTCATTGTTTTATTGGGTAAATTAAGGAACATTTGTATGAAGAAATTAATAAATATATGAAAAATATAGCATTCAGTAATTAATGATTCAAAGACTATTACTGTACGGACGTCTGTTAAGTGATTTAATTACTTGATGCTTGGATGTTAAGTGATTTAATTACTGGATGCTTGGATGTTAAGTGATTTAATTACTGGATGCTTGGATGTTAAGTGATTTAAATACTGGATGCTTGGATGTTAAGTGATTTAATTACTGGATGCTTGGATGTTAAGTGATTTAATTACTGGATGCTTGGATGTTAAGTGATTTAATTACTGGATGCTTGGATGTTAAGTGATTTAATTACTGAATGCTTGGATGTTAAGTGATTTAATTACTGAATGCTTGGATGTTAAGTGATTTAATTACTGGATGGTTGGATGTTAAGTGATTTAATTACTGGATGGTTGGATGTTAAGTGATTTAATTACTGGATGGTTGGATGTTGAGTGATTTAATTACTGAATGCTTGGATGTTAAGTGATTTAATTACTGGATGGTTGGATGTTAAGTGATTTAATTACTGGATGGTTGGATGTTAAGTGATTTAATTACTGAATGCTTGGATGTTAAGTGATTTAATTACTGGATGCTTGGATGTTAAGTGATTTAATTACTGAATGCTTGGATGTTAAGTGATTTAATAACTGAATGCTTGGATGTTAAGTGATTTAATTACTGGATGGTTGGATGTTAAGTGATTTAATTACTGAATACTTGGATGTTAAGTGATTGAATTAATGAATGGTTGGCTGTTAAGTGATTTAATTACTGGATGGTTTAAGGATTTAATTAAGTGATTTTTAATTACTGAATGCTTGGATGTTAAGTGATTTAATTACTGGATGGTTGGATGTTAAGTGATTTAATTACTGGATGGTTGGATGTTAAGTGATTTAATTACTGGATGGTTGGATGTTAAGTGATTTAATTACTGAATGCTTGGATGTTAAGTGATTTAATTACTGGATGGATGTTAAGTGATTTAATTACTGAATGCTTGGATGTTAAGTGATTTAATTACTGAATGCTTGGATGTTAAGTGATTTAATTACTGAATGCTTGGATGTTAAGTGATTTAATTACTGAATGCTTGGATGTTAAGTGATTTAATTACTGAATGCTTGGATGTTAAGTGATTTAATTACTGAATGCTTGGATGTTAAGTGATTTAATTACTGATGGTTGGATGTTAATGATTTAATTACTGAATGCTTGGATGTTAAGTGATTTAATTACTGAATGCTTGGATGTTAAGTGATTTAATTACTGGATGGTTGGATGTTAAGTGATTTAATTACTGAATGCTTGGATGTTAAGTGATTTAATTACTGGATGTTAAGTGGAATGCTTGGATGTTAAGTGATTTAATTACTGAATGGTTGGATGTTAAGTGATTTAATTACTGAATGCTTGGATGTTAAGTGATTTAATTACTGAATGGTTGGATGTTAAGTGATTTAATTACTGAATGCTTGGATGTTAAGTGATTTAATTACTGAATGCTTGGATGTTAAGTGATTTAATTACTGGATGGTTGGATGTTAAGTGATTTAATTACTGAATGGTTGGATGTTAAGTGATTTAATTACTGGATGGTTGGATGTTAAGTGATTTAATTACTGGATGGTTGGATGTTTTAATTACTGATTTGGATGTTAATTTTAATTACTGGATGGTTGGATGTTAATGATTTAATTACTGGATGGTTGGATGTTAAGTGATTTAATTACTGGATGGTTGGATGTTAAGTGATTTAATTACTGGATGGTTGGCTATTGAGTGATTTAATTACTGAATGGTTGGCTTTTGAGTGCATGAATTAATGAATGGTTGGCTGTTGAGTGATCGAATTAATGAATGGTTGGCTTTTAAGTGATTTAATTAATGAATGGCTGGCTGTTAAGTGATTTAATTACTGAATGGTTGGCTGTTAATTGATTTAATTAATGAATGGTTGGCTGTTGAGTGATTGAATTACTGAATGGTTGGCTGTTGAGTGCTTGAATTAATGAATGGTTGGTTGTTGAGTGATTGAATTAATGAATGGTTGACTGTTGATTTGAATTACTGAATGGTTGGCTGTTGAGTGCTTGAATTAATGAATGGTTGGCTGTTGAGTGATTGAATTACTGAATGTTTGGCTGTTAAGTGATTGAATTAATGAATGGTTGGCTGTTGAGTGATTGAATTAATGAATGGTTGGCTGTTGAGTGCTTGAATTAATGAATGGTTGGCTGTTGAGTGATTGAATTACTGAATGGTTGGCTGCTGAGTGCTTGAATTACTGAATGGTTGGCTGTTGAGTGATTGGATTACTGAATGTTGGCAGTTGATTAATTACTGAATGGTTGGCTTTGGTGATTGAATTACTGAATGTGATTTGAGTGATTGAAATGGTTGGCTGTTGAGTGATTGAATTACTGAATGGTTGGCTGTTGAGTGATTGAATTAATGAATGGTTGGCTGTTGAGTGATTGAATTAATGAATGGTTGGCTGTTGAGTGATTGAATTAATGAATGGTTGGCTGTTGAGTGATTGAATTACTGAATGGTTGGCTGTTGAGTGATTGAATTACTGAATGGTTGGCTGGTCAGTGATTGAATTAATGAATGGTTGGCTGTTGAGTGATTGAATTACTGAATGGTTGGCTGTTGAGAGATTGAATTACTGAATGGTTGGCTGTTGAGTGATTGAATTACTGAATGGTTGGCTGTTGAGTGATTGAATTAATGAATGGTTGGCTGTTGAGTGCTTGAATTACTGAATGGTTGGCTGTTGAGTGAT
The DNA here is from genome assembly GCA_025594305.2 of Periplaneta americana. Lineage (NCBI taxonomy): Eukaryota > Metazoa > Arthropoda > Insecta > Blattodea > Blattidae > Periplaneta > Periplaneta americana. The sequence continues at coordinate 3,141,482 of JAJSOF020000023.1, read as the reverse complement.
TGAATTAATGAATGGTTGGCTGTTAAGTGATTGAATTACTGAATGGTTGGCTGTTGAGTGCTTGAATTAATGAATGGTTGGCTGTTGAGTGATTGAATTACTGAATGGTTGGCTGTTCAGTGATTGAATTACTGAATGGAAGGCTGTTCACTGAATTAGATTGTAATTTTTTTAACAGCTTTATTATCCAATTGTCCGTCTGTGATATGTATCTTGAATAACACAGTTGTAGCACTATCATCACAACGTTTATATCTGATTTAGGTATGATGGCCAAAGACCCCGAGAAGTACAAGTGCAACCCTGCGCTCTATTATGCCATACTGTGCATTCTGGTGGACGTTGAGGAAGTAAGTGAATAATTATTTGAAACCTACAAGATGTGCAATATATAACTTTTGTAATTTTTTTGGGTTTTCGCAACGGATCAATTTCATGTTCTATGCTACATATTATAGCATCATTTCCAATGATTCAGATATAGAAATATTAATACCAGATTTCATAATTTCACTAGAGAAATTAAGATCATTGTTCCGTTCGTAGTAGAGGATGAATAAAATCTATACTTAAACAATCAGAAAATAAATCAATTTTCAATATCATTACAGTTAGAGAATTACATATATCTGACAATGTGTTGTTTTCCACGACTGAATTTTCAAGAACGTATTAACAGTAAACTATTTTTTTTTTTCAGAATTGTCCAAAAAGCTTAAGACGTGAAAGTGAGTATCATTAAAAATGTAAGAAATAATTAATGTTGTTACTATAAAAATTATTACAGGAGTATGCATTCTCTTAACCCATTCAGAAACTTCCTCCCGCCAGATTTAAAATAGACTTTAGTGCAAACCCTCGTACTACCACTGTTTGACGTAATACTTACAGACTTGACAACTGACCTTTCGAACAAGCTGCAGCGCGTGCACAATATGAGTGTCAGATTCATCAGCAATGCTCACAAATTTGACCACATTACACCCTCGTTCAAATCTTTATCCTGGCTGCAACTTAGTAACCGTAGAACACTTCATTCGCTGTCTCTTCTGTTTCGAGTTCTCCACACTTCTACTCCAAATTATCTTCGTTCCCGGTTTAACTACTTATCCTCCAATCACAATCTAAACACCAGGTCACAGGAGAGCCAAATCCTAGCAATTCCTGCCCACAGAACATCCCACTATTCATCCTCTTTTACTGTCTCAGTCCCTCGTGAATGGAATTCTCTACCTGAAAAGATTAGGGGCTGCCAGACAATAACCACTTTCAAGAAAAGGTTAAACGATTTCTTAAGGTCGTAGTCAAATTGAATTTATAATTGTGATCGAGTTTAATAATTTAATTTAATTTAGGTATGACTATTATTATTATTATTATTATTATTATTATTATTATTATTATTAGTTTATTGTTGTTATGAAGATAAAAAGAATTGCCATTGTATTATATTAATTATGTATTATATTGTATTGTATTGTAGTATTATGTTGCTTTGTATTGTTTTGTATTCTTAAATTTATAAATCTTCTCACCATTCGTGAGCTGCCACAAGGGACAAAGAGTACTTAACCATAGAAATTTTTACAAGTTCATGAAAAACCATTAATTTTGTTTTAACAATGAAACTCTTACAAGTACATAGCTGCAAATATTTTTTTTTTTTTTTTTTTTAGATTAGTGGAAATATATATATTCATAGCAATGTAGTAATTTTCTATCATACTGGTTGAGTGGAAAAGAAGGCCGAATGGCCTTAACTCTGCCAGTTAAAATAAATAATAATAATAATAATAATAATAATTATTATTATTATTATTATTATTATTATTATTATTATTATTATTATTATTATTATTATTATTATTATTTACTTACTTACAAATGGCTTTTAAGGAACCCGAAGGTTTATTACCGCCCTCAAATAAGCCCGCCATCGGTCCCTATCCTGTGCAAGATTAATCCAGTCTCTATCATCACATCCCACCTCCCTCAAATCCATTTTAATATTATCCTCCCATCTACGTCCCGGCCTCCCCAAAGATCTTTTTCCCTCCGGTCTCCCAACTAACACTCTATATGCATTTCTGGATTCGCCCATACGTGCTACATGCCCTGCCCATCTCAAACGTCGGTATTTAATGTTTCTAATTATGTCAGGTGAAGAATACAATGCGTGCAGTTCTACGTTGTGTAACTTTCTCCATTCTCCTGTAACTTCATCCCGCTTAGCCCCAAATATTTTCCTAAGCACCTTATTCTCAAACACCCTTAACCTATGTCCAAGTTTCACAACCATACAGAAGGACCGGTAATATAACTGTTTTATAAATTCTAACTTTCAGATTTTTTGACAGCAGACTGGATGATAAAAGCTTCTCAACCGAATAATAACACGCATTTCCCATATTTATTCTGCGTTTAATTTCCTCCCGAGTGTTTTTTATATTTGTTACTGTTGCTCCAAGATATTTGAATTTTTCCACCCCTTCGAAGGATAAATCACCAATTTTTATATTTCCATTTCGTACAATATTCTGGTCACGAGACATAATCATATACTTTGTCTTTTCGGGATTTATTTCCAAACCGATCGCTTTACTTGCTTCCAGTAAAATTCCCGTGTTTTCCCTAATCGTTTGTGGATTTTCTCCTAACATATTCACGTCATCCGCATAGACAAGAAGCTGATGTAACGCGTTCAATTCCAAACCCTGCCTGTTATCCTGAACTTTCCTAATAGCATATTCTAAAGCGAAGTTAAAAAGTAAAGGTGATAGTGCATCTCCCTGCTTTAGCCCGCAGTGAATTGGAAAAGCATCAGATAGAAACTGACCTATACGGACTCTGCTGAATGTTTCATTGACACACATTTTAATTAATCGAACTAGTTTCTTGGGAATACCAAATTCAATAAGAATATCATATAATACTTCCCTCTTAACCGAGTCATATGCCTTTTTGAAATCTATGAATAACTGATGCACTGTACCCTTATACTCCCATTTTTTCTCCATTATCTGTCGAATACAAAAAATCTGATCAATAGTCGATCTATTACGCCGAAAACCGCACTGATGATCCCCAATAATTTCATCTACGTACGGAGTTAATCTTCTCAAAAGAATATTGGACAAAATTTTGTACGACGTCAACAAAAGTGATATTCCTCGAAAGTTACCACAGTTGGTTTTGTCCCCCTTTTTAAAAATAGGTACAATTATGGACTCCTTCCATTGTTCTGGTACAATTTCCTTTTCCCAAATAGCAAGTACAAGTTTATAAATTTCGCTATATAATGCGCTTCCGCCCTCTTGTATTAGTTCTGCTGGAATTTGATCGATACCTGGAGACTTGTACTTTTTCAGATTTTCTATCGCAATTTCGACTTCTGAAAGCGTGGGTTCGGGTATAAATGGCTCAGCAGTTTGTATTTCAATTTCGTCCCGATCATTTCATTATTATTATTATTATTATTATTATTATTATTATTATTATTATTATTATTATTATTATTATTACATAATTATTTTATTGTTCTTATGAAGGTAAAAAGAATTGTCATTGTATTATATTAATTATGTATTATATTGTATTGTATTGTACGTGTAGTATTGTATTGTATTGTATTTATTATGTTATATTCATAGCAATGTAGTAATTTTCTATCATACTGGTTGAGTGGAAGAGAAGGCCGAATGGCCTTAACTCTGCCAGTTAAAATAAATCATTATTATTATTATTATTATTATTATTATTATTATTATTATTATTATTATTATTATTATTATTATTATTATTAAATTCTTGTCTTCATTCTTGAAAGAATCAGTGTTTTCTTATACAATTTTTGATATGTTACGTACCTTCCGACGCGGTACTACTGTAACAGCATGTATCATTGCTCATTAATGTGTTTTTCTGTTTACAGGTGATTACTGCATAGAATATCGACGCAGAATGCTCAACATCAAACTAACTATGCAGCTGTGACGCTCACTTTTACAAGAATAAAGTGTTAAATTTTGCATTTATATGTCTTGCCTTATGATACATCATTTGCTTGAGCTGAATATAAACTGTCACGTGTTTCGTTGACTAATTTCACTGCATAAGAGCACTCCCTTCCTTCCACTGTCACGCTATACGGAATATAAAGAATATGTTTTCTGAAGCTACAAGAAATACATTTCGGAATATTGACCAAATGTAGGGTTTCACTAGCGAATAGGGATTATAAAGAATGGACACTTCGCGTCGGTACCTTTGATGTAGCCGGACTGATTTCAATGACCTTCAAGCCAGCTAAAGCGTGAGATTCTGCTTTCTCCCTAGAGTTGGCGCTGACATCACACCAGCTAGCAGTCGACACAGCGGAAATATAACACATATAATTAATACATCTAGGTACATTATGTACTCAAATAAAATAAATTGGATCCATAAAATAATAAATCCGTCATTAACTGTAATGTCTAGACTCTAGAGTTCCTTTATAATGAGAGTTGAGACGTTGACCCCAACAACAATTAAAATATGTAATGATTTGATAGCACTGAAAATGGAAAAACAAAACTCTTATGAGAAGTAAAACCATATACCTATATTATATTATTATACAAATATTAAACGAATGCGATACTTAATTTTATAATGTATTATATTGTTTTATAATATAATTTATTATATCTGAAATATAAAATATTATTATTACAACTAGTTTGCCACTGAGAAATAAGGAAAAGCTGTTAACTTGAATTTATTTGAAGCAAAGCGTTACTGGATTATGCAATAAGGTAGGCGATGTTTGGATCCTGTGTCTCAACTCTATTCTCAATATTATTATCTCAGCGTATGCTCGATTACACTACCTCTAGCGCTTGAAAGTGGAACTAAACGCTGGCATAAAGAGAAACAAAGCAGAGGAAAATTCGCTCAGTGTCCATTCTTTATAATCCCTATTCGCTGGTTTCATCGTGCCTAACAGCGCAAAAATGATTCCATGCAATCTGCACCTCTTCATAACGACTTTTCTTAAACTATTGAATATATTTTATTCACATTTAGTATATTGATATGAGTCAATTATAGGGGAATGACACAATTTGAACATTATTAGAAGTGGTGATTTTTAACAATTTGAAATAAGAAATTTAGAATTTTGATTTTTACACTTAGCAATTTTGTGGCATTTATACATTCGTCATTTAGTGTTTCCAAGGAAAAAAATGACCCACCCTTGGAAAAGGGACGTCAATTCGGAATTCGTAATTTTACAGAACGAAAAAAACCTTGGGTGTAAAAATTGATTTCTGGATCTTAGCGCCATCTGTTTCAACGAACTTTGAACTACGTGACGATTTTACTGCCATCGATGTGGAAGCAGTTGCAATAAAACGAAAATTTTATTTTTATAAAGGTCTGCACTTAACTTTAAAGTTATTTTTGCAGAACGACCAATTTCATAATATTACCTTGGACTCCATATAAAATCTTCAAATTTTTACTTTCACCAAATTTTTTTCTAAATGTTTCAAATTTTATTCTGAAGTAGAATAAAACAAAAACAGAGAATTGTTTTTTTTCCGAGTTAAGTCTCCATTTCCTAGGCACTGTCACATATAACTTATAGGATGATATGAAAACAAAAGTGTGGAATTATAGAACTTACGTAGAGATATTAATTATTGTTTTATTACAATGTTAATCATGTTCATGAACCAGTGACACCATTAAAAGGAATCATAAAACTCACCTGTCATTTTTGTTCTCCTATCACAATTATTGCACCTACTGAGGATTTTTTTAGTATCTATTCTGCTGGTAGGATCCCAAAGAAATTGCAGAGCTGTTTGGACAAATTATGCATATTTCGATGGTGTTTGAGTAAAGGGAGATAATTCATAAAAATAAAGTTTGAGATAAGTGAAAACTAAACTTCGAACTACTTTTGTAAATAACTTTCTAAACAAATAAAACACATCAAATACTAGTATTCCTTTGTTTTTGCACACCCAGATGTAGAATATAGGGGAGAGTCGGGTGGTATCGGACATCGGGTAATATCGGACAGTGAGTTTCTTTCATCTACCACACGGTGATAGTACCTGATTGACATGGTTACGTTTCTGTGATGTCGCATAGAGAAACGTAACCATGTATATTCAGGTACTACCATATGGTGGTAGATGAAAGAAACGCACTGTCCGATACTACCCGATGTCCGATACTACCCGACTCTCCCCTAACTTGTGTATTCCCCTTGATAACAAAACTAAATTTGCACAAAAAATGACTTAAACCATTTCACCAGAACACCATCGATTTAAAAGCCAACAACATTTGCACGCAGCCTATATTTTTATTGTTCTCAATATTTTGACCAATTTGAGTACGAAACTATTCACGTCCCTCAACAAAGCCATTCATGTTAATATCCCGGAAAAATTTTATCATTGATTTGTTCTCATACAAACCTTCCAAAGTAACTAATAATACCTGGTTGAGTAAGATAGTCTTATAATATCTTAGGAAACAAACATATTTATGGAATTGCTACCAACTCCAGCCTGAAAGATCCCAGAATCTCCTCGGTAATTCCTCGTCATTCAGCCTGCGCGCGCGCGTGTGTGTGTGTGTGTGTGTGTGTGTGTGTCTATATATAATGAATGAATGAAGTGCATTTATTGATATACAATAAATTATACAAACTCATGTACACAAGATCCTTCGCACTAGCCCGTACGGCCATTCGTGCTATGACTATGCACAGTTTGAATATTCAAAGAAAACAAAACGAATATTACTAATAATAAAATAGTAAAACAACAATTGTTATTATTACTACTGTTATCATTAATTATCACAATTACAAATAATCTAACTTCATACCAAATTTCACAAAAATAATAAAAATAAAATAAATGTAACATATGAAAGGAAAACAAAAAACACAGTGAAAAAAATATATATAAACAATTCAATTCAATTCCTTATTGAAAATGCAACAAATAATTCAAATAATAAATATGAAGGTAATACATAAAAAACATACACACGCAATAAAAAACAAATAGAAAAAAAGACACAATAAATACAAAAAGAACATTATCTCCTAATTAGCTCTTTCGCTCAGTGTTAATACTATTCATTACAACACTAATAAATAACTCTTTCCCTTGTTTCCTCGGCTCCCTCCCCCTCGGCCAGTTCCACCCTCAGCTGTCGAACTTTTGCCACAAATTTCCCACACTGTCACAGAATTTAACGTTATTTAATATATCGTATGATGCCAAGTGCCCCCTGCTAGATGTAATGAAGGACTCTGGCAGGAATCGTTTCCTCAGAGCTTCTGTGGCTTCACACTTCGATAAAATGTGATGTGATGTCTGCCTCTACCGCAAAGAGGACATATTCTCGCCCCCTCTTCGTTGACGGTTTCAAGTGCCCTCCAGGCTCCTAGACGAAACCAGATTAAGTCCAGTCTACCTTCTCTGCTTCCTCTATAGAGGTATAATTCGGTTCCCCAATTTATTTTGATCATCGATTGTACCTCCAGAGCAACCTTATCCTTACATTCCCCTTCTGTTATTTGCCTGTCTATATCCTTCAGGCTTTTCTTGACTTTCCGCCAGACATTTCGCTTGTTCCTGCAATCTTCCCCGATTATAAATCCCAAGAAACCGCGTTGGCCTCGGTGACATCCAAAGTTGAAATGCTAGAAAGCATATATATATATATATATATATATATATATATATATATATATATATCCAGGGAGAGAGAGGTTAAGTGAGAGTAATTACACTCGCGAAAAATAACCACCACTAAACATTATATGTTTCAGTAAAATATTAATAGATCTTTAAGTCAAAAACGGAAAATGATACTCAACTGAAAAAAAAAACATTATGTTCTCCGTAAATTTGTTATAATTTACAACAAATTAATCACTTTAATGTATTTAATGGTAATGACACAAGCACGTTTTGCCAAGCGATAGTAATTATTTCATAGCTGGAAACATCTTCAATGTTCTGAACACCTACATGCTTCAATAATTGCAACATAATATGTAGTCTACCTGTTAAGGAATAAAGGATCAAAAATGAAGAGCTACGTATATAAACAGCTGAAAGAATGTGGAAAACAAGTCCCAGACAGCGTAATTAATTACTGAGAGGTTTTAATGCAAGAATCATTAACCCTATAAGATCCAAAACAACAGGCTCCAATGGGGAAAAAGTAAACATGAAAAATATTTTATGAGTCCGGTCCTCAGTTAACAACTTAAGGAAAAGTTATTCATTCTATGAACATAAGGACATACAATTAATCCAGTTGGGAAGTAGAAAAGAGAAAATCTACAAGAGATTATCCAATTATTATGAAAGCTTGTTACCACTTCTACGGGATATAAGAATGGCAGAAATTCATAGTCATGTGTATAAAATTATGAAAGTTTTGTTATGAAGACCCCAAAAATATGTTAAAATTGAAGAAAAAGCTGAAATTGGAACCTTGGACCTAAAGAATTTGACGTTAATATTTTTTTATTAAAATAATAATTTCAGTAATTGAAATAACAGCATATAAAGTGTTTAGAAATTACCCTATATGAGAAGTAAACTTTCAAAACCTGACATGTCCATTTCCAGAAAATACACTTCAAATGCCAAAAATTTACATCTCTGCAATGAACAAAATATTTTCTGTGGTGAAATATTAAACATTATTATTTTTCTGCTATAGATTCTTATCAAATTCCACCATATAAAAAATTCGTTTGTTACAAAGACACAATCTGTAGCATTTTGTGAAAAGTGACATGTAAGGTTTTGCAAGTTTGTTCCACATTATGGGCCCGGGTTCGATTCTCGGTCTGGGTAAGCTACCTGGTTGAGGTTTTTTCCGGGGTTTTCCCTCAACCCAATATGAGCAAATGCTGGGTAACTTTCGGTGCTGGACCCCCGGACTCATTTCACCGGCAGTATCACCTTCATCTCATTCAGACGCTAAATAACCTTAGATGTTGATAAAGCGTCGTAAAATAACCTACTAAAAAAATGTTCCACATTATGCAGTCTCCTATTCCATACATTTAGGCCTAACTTAAATTATGTTAACATAGCCTTTTGAAACTATTCAGGAACTGAGGATGTCTAAATTCATCTTTACTATTATAAGAGGTGTACTGCTTTCTTAACATACATATTTACTTTATTAAGTAATAAACAAAAAGTATATTGTACGTATAAAAGTTCTTTATTTTCTGGTCATTTTACATACAGGTATCAATATTATAAGCATTTGAGATAGTGGCACAATTTTCGTTCCCTCATTTCATTAGCTGTTCCGTCATAATTCATAATTTTACAGTGACCCTTCGACAGAGGCGTGAAATAAATGTTACTAATTTTTTAATGAAATTCTACTGATTTTGTGAACCGTATGCACGTTTTAGATTGGGCAAGGATCTGAGAGAAGAAAGAAAGAATTCTCCTTTCGACTTCCTGGCAGCAGCTCATGTTACTGCTTACAGTACAACCCAAGTATTTGAAGCTGTCCACTTGCTCTACTGCCTTAACTAGAATTCGCAAGTTTACCTTCTTTACTTTTCTTTGTATGATAATGTACCGCACCGTATATCAAAATGCAAACAGTACAGAAAATGATTCTCAGTTTTCTTCTGCAATGTTCGACAGTCCTCTCCGAATCTCGCACTCCCTGATTAGTTACTTCCGTACGTGCTTCCTGTTCTTACACAATCTTACGAGGTTGTCTGCCAATAGAAATCGTTAGAAATATAATTGATTCCAGTGACTTTGGAAGCAGTATGGTAACCTTGATAAACATGCGATATAATGACGGTGTGTTAAAAAAACGTTTTGTATTCATAATTACTTCCGATACTCAATACTAAGTTAAACTAAATATAATATTCATACGGCATATATACCGCTTTTTCTATTGGTTCAAATTATTGAAAATTACTTCCCAACAACATTAAGAGAAGCATGATTGTGTAATATATAATTTTATTATAGTAACTGTTAAAAAAGAAGCACCAGGCAATCATTCGTGGGCTCCGATCCCCATCGAGTTCTTGATGATGATGATTTCTTTAAGGATGATTAAAATTGTGTGAAACGTTAGGGACATTGACAACACTGAACTCTGGTTTCAATTATGTGACTCAGTGACCCATAATTGATTAAAATAAATTCAAAAAATTAAATTTAGCTGAAATGAGGGTAAAACTGAAATGAAATAAGAATTATCTCAAATTAAAATAACAACAAACAAAAGGACTAAGCATTGACACAGGAGTATGATTAGTCGCTTAAATAAAACGCACACAAATTTAAAAATGGACTTGTGTCCACAAAGTGGCTAAAGAAACACGAATAGTTACAGTCGGTTTAAAATCGCCGCAGGTGATAGTTGGGATATGCCACATTAATTTGCTTCCTCCTTGCAAGGACAATGCTTATGCAATTGAGTGACAGATAAAAAATTCCTTAGATTCCTGTATTATAAAACATTCCACTTTCCTACTACATTATTCTTATCAATTTCTGATTTGCTTATCCTCATTCACAAGAAAATCATTTACTCGATTACACGTCTGATCAACTATTAATATTTATTCCGCTCAAATTGATTCCATTTTATATTGCTTTAGTTAGAACTAGAATAAATTTGTTATTTAATATCCCAAGACAAGCGTATTTCATATATTAAGAAACTTCAATTCATTAAGTGAGTAAATTGATCTATTTTCTGGTACAGAAAAGTTATTCATAAGCAAAATTTATTTTAAAATATCTACGTCATTCTACTTATAGCATATTCAACTCTATTTTTTATTGGAATAACCCAATTTTCCTTGTTTTGGTTTTGCTAGAAATTAAGATATCCTACAATATATTACCGAGTTACCAAATTTCTGATTTTTTTCTATACGTTTCTCGCTTACGTCTCCATTTTCTTTTGCCTTTATTGTTAACCCTTCAATTGGAAGAACTCTGTATCTCATACTGCTACTTCTTCAACCGCTACAGAAAACTAACGCACTGTTGTATAGTATTCTGTAATGTTTCTTAATATATTTTCCCACCAATTTATTTTATGTTCTTTTATTAAAATGATAACATCCATTAAAATGTTGCATCTTGTAGGATACTCGTGAGTTTAACTGTTAATGAGTGGCATATTCTTGTTTTATCCATGTAAATCATTACCAACAATTATAAGTTAAATGCCCGGCCCCGGAACAATTTTTCCCTCGAAATTATTCAAAATTATTCATAAGTTAAATTGTTCATTATATTTATATGAACTGATGGACATCTAGCATGTGCACTTTCCTATAAGTTTTAATGAATGAATGAATGAATGAATGAATGAATAAATTAATTAAACGTTCGAACAAATGAACAAAGGAATGAATTAATAATGAACGAACGAAAGAATTAATGCATAAATAAATAAATAAATAAATAAATAAATAAATAAATAAATAAATAAATAAATAAATAAATAAATAAATAAATCAATGAATGACTAACAAATGAACAAAGGAATGAATTAATAATGAACGAACGAAAGAATTAACGCATAAATAAATAAATAAATAAATAAATAAATAAATAAATAAATAAATAAATAAATAAATAAATAAATAAATCAATGAATGACTAAATGAACGACCGAGCGACTGCATAAGGGAATGAATGAATGAATGAATGAATGAATGAAGGAATGAATGAATGAATGAATGAAAGAATGAACGAGCGAGCGAGCGAGCGAGCTAACGAATGAACGAACGAATGAAAACGAACGGAAGAATTAATTAATGCATAAATAGATGCATAAATAAATATAATTAATAAATAAAAAATAAGTAAATGAATAAATAAGGAAATGAATAAATCAAGTAAATGAATGAATGAAAGGACAAAATGAAGAAAGAAAGAAATAATGATTTAATTAATTAATTAATTAATTGAAGAAAGAAAGAAAGAAAGAAAGAAAGAAATAATGAATGAATGAATTAATTAATTAATTAATTAATTGAAGAAAGAATGAAAGAAAGAAAGAAAGAATGAAAGAAAGAAAGAAAGAAAGAAAGAAAGAAAGATAGAAAGAAAGAAATAATGAATGAATTAAAGAAAGAATGAACGAACGAAATAAATAAAGAAAGAAATAATGAATGAATGAATTAATTAATTAATTAAAGAAAGAATGAACGAACAAAAGAAATAAAAAAGGAAGAACAAATGGATGGATGGATGGATGGATGAATGGATGGATGGATGAATGAATGAGTGAATGAGCGATTGAATTAAAAAAGAATGAACGAATGAATGGAAGAATGAACGAATTAATTATTTAATTGATAGATAAATATAAATAAATTAAAAAATAATAAGTAAATAAATAAACAAATAAATAAATAAACCAACAAATGGATGAATGGGGAACGAAAGAACGAATTAATTAATTGATACATAAATAGATAAATAAATGAATATAAATATGTGAATAAATACATTTCTAATTAAGTAAGGAAATAAAATACATGAATGAATGAAACAATGAAGCATGAATGAATGAATGAAAACCATAATTAAATATACAAATAACTTGAAAAGTCACTTCACACGCGTTAAGATTTGCATATGCCCAAAATTAATTTTAGAGTTATAAGGCAAAGAGTCACATACAGAAAACATATTGAATTTCTGCATAGAAACACTTACATAACGGAAAATCATGCATAATTTTTGTAATATACACGAAAATTGTTATAAATTCGACGACTCAAAAAATTCTAGAACCAAATGAGCGGAAGCAAGGGGGTTCGACGTGACATTACTGGTGGAGGACTCTATTTCGCAACCTGCACATCAATTTGTGTTTTTCAGGTGGTGGTGCCGTTTCTTCTATTCGCTGCAGCAAATGATATCTGATTTGACTTGCAATTCGTTTCTAATTCGTGTTTTACATCTGCCAAATAATACATTTTCGTCCAATTTTAATTCCATCAAACACTTTTTGCATCACATTATCGCTGCCATTATCTCTCTTCTTACGTAACACGTGTCCAATTCACATTCACGCAGTTCAAAAAGTACAAGAGAGTAATATTCCTATTGAAATCTTGTTCCATTAAATATCCCTTACCTAATATAATTTGAACAGCAATTTATGTTTCGGTACACGTGGTCTTGTGAAAGCCTCAGTTGTATAAAATGAGGGCCATTGAGCGCTTCTGAGCATTCAAGATGAAGGTCCTTCTTGTGGTCGTAAGCGTGTGCCTCTCGGCCTCCGGAGTGTTCGGCATCTCTGCTCATACCTCGCTGGGAGGTAAGTACGAAATGCAAAGAGTACTCTGCAAAACCTGCAATTTTGAAAAACCAAACGGGTATACTATATATCAGTCGTCTCCAAAAGTGTACTCGCGAGTAAGCCCCTGAACGGAACCGAAGCCAGTACGTAATGAGCCTCACCCATCCCCACCTGTACTGTACTCAATGTTTATGCGCAGACGAAGGGCAGTGGCGGACTGCCATTATCATTGTGTTGGTCGGAGAGTTCCACATTTTCACAATGTCTTCTATTCATGGACGTAGTACATTCAAGGATGAATAGGAAGAGACTTTTTTTTTTAGTTAGTGGGGAGAATGTGAAATGCTTAATTTGTTCGAAAATTCTTAAGGGTGTGTTAAAATTCAACATGCGACGACAATACTCGATTCTTCACAAAGAATATCATACAATTACAGGCATGTTGGACATGTGAAAATAATTTATTTTGGGGCTATCTGTATAACTGTTGGTTATACATAATAATCAGTAGACTATTAATATTACAAAACGTTTACATTCAGTTCCGCATGACAAACATATAGCCTAGTTTTTCGTTTAATTTTAGGTGAAGTGCGTAGGCCTACAAGTATTTTGATAAATATAAAATAAGAAAATACAAACACAAATCACACACGTGTCCTCAGTCTTAAACAATAAAAGCTTCTTGCTAGCTATGTTCTAGCTTGGAATATTGGAAAATCAATGAAGCCCTTTACAGAAGCATCATTTGTAAAATCGTGCATACAGTACGTTACTAAAATACCATGTCCAGAACAAAGTCAAAGTTTGAGAAAATTAAATTTTTTCCAATTACAGTGCAGAGAAGGAATTTCAAGATTGTAAATGTAATTGATTCTGAAGTCGAAACCACAATTAACTGTTCGTTAACAGAAAACCACAATTTAAGTCACACGGAGTTTGTTGCTTGACGGTTGTCAGCCCACTTTGAGGTCTGTGGATATAGAGGGGAAAATTGGATCGGTGTCGGTTAGAGTTCCCGGGTAGCTCAGTGGTAGAGCGTTGGTACGTTAAACCAAAGGTCCCGGGTTCGATACCCGGCTCCGGAACAATTTTTCCCTCGAAATTATTCAAATCAACTTTACAGGGAGTTATACCTGAAATCTTGATTTGCATAATACACATCACTGTTCGTTAACAGAAAACCACAATTTAAGTCACACGGAGTTAGTGTGCACTCGAAGTTTGTAGCTTGACGGTTGTCAGCCCACTTTGAGGTCTGTGGATATAGAGGGGAAAATTGGATCGGTGTCGGTTAGAGTTCCCGGGTAGCTCAGTGGTAGAGCGTTGGTACGTTAAACCAAAGGTCCCGGGTTCGATACCCGGCTCCGGAACAATTTTTCCCTCGAAATTATTCAAATCAACTTTACAGGGAGTTATACCTGAAATCTTGATTTGCACAATTAACCAGTTTGTAGCTTACTCACTTGCATTGGACGAAAGCACGGATAGAAATGACAAAGCTCACCTAGCCATTTACATCCGAGGAGTTAATGAACATTTTGCTGTGTCTGAATGTCTTCTAGATGTAATTACAAAATACAACTGGAGAAGATCTTTTCCAGGCACTGAAAGGCACCATAGAACAGAAGAGGTTGAATTTGCAATGGCTTGTGTCTATAGCAACAGACGGGGCTCCAGCTTCATAGTATGTCAAAATAATTTACAAACGTATGATATTTCTTATTATTTTGTTGTTATTATTTGTAAACATAAGCAGACCGTTGCCGCGATCCCCCACTGATCGCTCCCATCTGTTGAGGTAAGAGTCTCTTTCCCTTACAACACACTGTGTTCGGCGGGCTGCATCGAGAGCACGAAATACGATACGCTTTTTGGAGACCTCTGCTATATATTATTTTCCATATATGTCAAAAGTGGATTTCCTCAGGAAGCGTATCTCTTCATAGATTCTTCTCATGAACTTTTATGGAGATTTTGTTCATATTTAGTATCTAGTAAAGCACAATAAATAAGGACAAATTCAAAGTTTCCGTCATACACATTCAATAACGACTTCATATTAAATCAAAAATATTTTATTTTATTATTTTGCATTTATCGAACTTAACTCATAGCAGGCTTTCATTATAATATTTTTTATACATCTTGATTACACAACTTTTAACACTGTATCACTTCGGAATATGTATGGTAAGAACTTTCTGTGTTGAATTTTAACGTACCTTGTTAAAATGTTACGACCTATTTTGGTTCATCTTGAGAACTGGTCGTTGTTGGTCTTGGCGCCTCTTGTTTCCTGTGAGGGTGTGTTCGTAGTGTAGAGTCAAAGAGTGTATGTGTTTTGAAATTTTTTTTTATATTTTCACCGTTACAATTACACATATATAAAAACAAAATATAAACATTTACATAGAGATAAAAAAAATTACAGGAGAAAAAGTTCGTCCAAAGGGCTGGACTCTGGAAGAGTACCCAAAACGCTCATTGCATTTCCACGTTGAATAGCAATACTTAAGCGTTGACGCAAATAAGTAGTGCAACGGTGATCACCAGTAATGGAGATCAACATTTGGCCGATTTGAGATACCAAAACTTTAGCGTCATAACTCCAAGGACCGAAGGTCTCCACAGCAAAGGGGACAAAGATATAATTGTCTAAAAGTTGAGCATATTTATTGACTTTCTTCTTCACGGCTAATTCAGCAGCAGATGCTGCGCGTCTGGAGGTATTCGGTAAGTGAGATGGAGCTAGAGTGTCAACGCAAGTGGAGTCCCAAATTAAAGATTTTCCTCTAGACCATGGAATTAAGGTCAGATCATCGGGTCGTTTACCATCCGCGCGACTAATACCTGGTGGTTCCAAAAGAGACGGGATGCCACAAGAAGTCAGAGATCTTTTAATGATATCATTGAGTGATGTATGTCTGGGAATGCGACCCTTGCTCCTCGCACAGCTGAGTGCATGATGGCCGTAAATATCAGCAATTCCCCCGCAAATACAGTGGTGTGGCTGTTTTGAAATTGAGATGTGTGTTGAGAATATCGTTGGGGTGTGTTTTCGTATGTCTGTAAATTTCATATTGTTCTAGTGTGTTGAGTTTCTGGCTTTTTGGTTGGATGTGCAAT